>PVIU01029344.1:0-17691 GCA_004026605.1 Ondatra zibethicus
CTCCCCCAAGCTCTCCCCAGTCCTTCCCTTCTCCCTTCTCCTTCCCCCTCTCCCCTTCTCCCATCCCCCCATCCCCACCTCTATCCCCACCCCCGTATTCTCAACTTTTGCCTGGCAATCTTGTTTGCTTCCAATTTCCAAGAGGCTCTATATATGTTTTTCTTGGAGATAGAGACAGAGACCCACATTCACATCAGAGCAATGGATTGAGCTCCCAAGGTCCAGTCAAAGAGCAGAAGGTGGGAGAAGATGAGCAAGGATGTTAGGACCGTGAGGGGCTGGACCACCCACTGAGACAGTGTGCCTGATCTAATGGGAGCACACCAAATCCAGATGGACTGGAATGAGCATATGATAAACTGGACTCTCTAAATGTGGCTGCCAATGGGGGCAGACCGAGAAGCCATCAACAATGACACTAGGACCTATCTCTTCTGCATGTATTATCTTTTTGGGAACCTAGTCTATTTGGATGCACACCTTCTTAGGCCGGGATGGAGGGGGGAGGGCCTTGGTCTTCCCACAGGGCAGGGCACCATGCCCTCTTTTAAGGAAGCAGGGGGAGGGAGGAGGGGAGCAGTGGGAGGGGACTGGGAGAAGGGAAAAATGTAAATTTCTTTTGAATGGAAAAAATAAAAGAATATGGAAAAAGAAAGAAATTCCCAGGAATCCAAAAGGATGATCCCAGCTAAGACCCTAAGCAATAGAGAAGAGGTTGCCTGAACTGGCCTTGCCTTGTAGTTAGACTGATGAATATCTTAAATGTCATCATAGAACCTTCATCTAGCAACTGATGGAAACAGAAGCAGAGACCCTGAGTGGAACACTGGGCTGAGCTCCCAAAGGTCAAATGAAGAGTGGGAGGAATGAGAATATGAGCAAAGAGGTCAAAACCATTATGGGGACACCTACTGAAACAACTTACCTGAGCTAATGGGAGCTCACAGACTCCAGTCATAAAGGGAAGGAACCAACATTTGTCCAAACTAGTCCCTCTGAATGTGGGTGACAGTTGTATGGATGGGTCAGACTACAGGCCTACTGACAGCGACACCAAGATTTATCCCTACTGCTTGTGCAGACTATTCTCTTTGGATGCTTAACCTTGCTCAACCTAGATATAGTAGAGAGGATTTTGGTCCTTCCCCAAAGCAATGTGCCTTACCTTCTTTGAGGAATGGATGGGGTCAGGGGGAAAGTGGAGGGAATGGGAGGAGGGGAGGGAGTGGGAACTAGGATTGGTATGTAAAATGAAAAAAGATAGTTTGCATTCTTTTTTTTTAAAATTAAAGAAACAAAAAGAAAATAATGGAGTAAACCTGTGGAACTGTAAGCTGGCCCCAGTTAGATGCTTTCTTTGTAAGAGTTGCCATGGTCATGGTGTCTCTCCACAGCTCTAAAACAATAACTGAGCCAATTTCACAGAGAGCAAAAAGATAAAAATCTCCCTTAGATTGCATAGTGCCTTTCCAGGGAGGTAAATTTCAGTTCAGTAGGAGTGAAGGCAAATTCAGAAGCAATAGAAATACCTGCAATAAAATAAACTTCCTTAGGACGGAGACCTCTCATTAGCTGAATATGTTTAAATAAATACACATACCACGGTGCCATCGAGAGAAAGCAGGAAGGACAAGTGTGCTCTGGACTAATGGTTTTAAACCCTTCAGACTCTCAGAATCACTATGTTCCTTCCACTTCGTTCACATGTCAATGGAATACCTTGCTAAAGTATATGAGAACAAAACCATGGTAATATATTTTAAGGGAAAATTATTTAATTTTTATTTGTTGGGATAAGAATAAAAATGAGAGAAAGAGATTAAGTTATGGGGTTGATAAGGTCCCAGTTGACACAAGGGGGAGAGTATTTGGCAGAATTTAAAAGAATGGTTGATTTGGTGAGTATGGACAATTTTGAATTAGCATAGATGATCAGAGAAATTGTCAGAACTCCAGAACAAGAGCAATGTACATTGCCATCCAATTTCACTCACCTAATATAAGTTAATATTTGGCATAAAACTAACTTATTTTTGTTGTGTAAAGTCAAGTATGTGCAATTTTCCAAGTTGCACAGACTTAAAAGTTTTAAATATGCTAAACATTTCTTCTCTGTGTGAAAGGATGCATGGGATCTATATATTTGTGAGAGTTAGCTGCTATGCCTCAGAAAATCACTAAGTCTTTTTTGCTAGACTTTTTTGAAATGGAGGATAAAAAGAAACTTCACTTAACTTAAATGTAGGTTTGCACACCACTGTATGATCTCACTTAAGTGGCCTAGTTCGTAGGCAAGCTCACAGATGGAGGAGGATGCTGAGTGCAAAGGTCTGGGAGATAGAGAGAAATTGGCAGTCAATGTTTGCTGCATAGTTTCTATTCTACGAGAAAGAATCTTAAATACAGGTTTTCCTTCAGCTTTCTGAGAAATGGAGCTTGAAGCAGGCTTTTCTAGCGCAGTAAATTCATCCAGGAGGGAGTATTTGGTAGCATCAGGAGGATAATTGTAAAGCAGGATGAAGAAGAGAAGAAAATGAATAAGAGAGTTATCAAACTACTGCAGCAGTCAATGGGAACTCTTATACTACTTAGAAAAAGTATTGAACTACTTAGTAGCCAGTATTGAACAGGTTCTCAACATTATCCCATTGACCCCACATCACACTTAAGAAGGGCTATTAAGTTTCCACCTTTTCTCCTTCTTCTTTGGTATTCCCTTGAGCCGTAGGTATTGGGGCTGTGTTGTAGATGTACTAAATGGGGATTCGCATTCCATGGTCTCTTAATTTCCACATTTTAACCAATTGATGATCTCTGTTGTAGCTTCATCTACTTGTGGGGGGACAGTCTTTGATGAGGGGTGGGTATAATGATGGGAATATAGAATAAAATATGATGCTATATAAATTTAGGAAAATGAAAGTAGTAGGTTCTTTATCCGTGGGTAGTTGGATAGCTTTATCATAAGCTCTGAATGATTAGTACACATGCCCCAAAACAGTGTCTTCTAGACATAACAGAAATGTCATGCCTATACAATTTCAGCAATTAACAATGAGTATACTAGTTGCCATACTAACATCTATAGGTGAAGTTTACATGGATCCAAACCTAAGTGAAAAATAATAGTCTATGAGTATATATATGTATATATTTACATATTATATATACTCATATACTATATATTGTACATATACCAGATACATACCTCATATACTATATATTGTATATATCAATAATAAATATAGATGGAGTATGGGAGAATTGAAGGAGCAGAATGAGAGGTGGAAAATATTTAAATGTGGTTTGTGAAATTCTTAAAGGAATAAAAAATTAAATAAAAATTAGAATTTATTCTTTAAAAAATTACTACTAAAAGACAAAACCACCAGAAAGTAACAGGTGTCAGTGAGGGTCAGGAGAACCCAGACTCTTACCATCTCTTGGTGGAAATATAAAATGTGTGCATTTTCCATAGAAAACTGCACATCATCTCATTAAATGATGCAAATATCAAAACACTCTGCTAATATTACTTCTAGATTTGTATTCCAATAGAATTTCAAGATATGATAAATATATAAAATGGAACATTGCTATACCTTAAAAGGAAATAAATTCTGACAAATATTACAATATGGGTGAACTTAGTTAACACCATACTAATTGAAAGAAGTCAAACACACACCACACCACACACACACACCACACACACACACACATACGCATGCGCAAACATATGCTGTTGCATGATTTCATTTCTATGACATATCTAAATTGCTCAAACCATAGAGACACATAATGGTGCTAAGAAAGGAATGAAATAGAGAGAAATGGGCAGCTAATGTTCAATGGATATCTAGTTTCTCTTATATAAAATTAAAACATCTGCCTGGTAGTTGCTCATCAAAGAATATAGCAAGAACTCCAAAACTGAACATCTAAAGATGAATATATTACTGATCATTCTTCAGTGACCAAGAAGTAGCCTATAAGAGGAGAGAGAAAGCTGACTTTGGTCTTCAGTTGAGGAAGGTTACTCCAAGATAAGTTATCCCACTGTGCTTCTGGTCTGACAAACACAGGCCAAGTGGATGCGGATGACCAACGAATGTCCACACACAAATAATTGGGTTACAACATGGTTTTAAATGAGGTCCTTATACAAGAAAATAGGACTGATGGCTGGAGCAAAGAGCACCTCTACCATGGAAAGAACGAGAATTTGAGCAGCTCCACATGAAAGCAATGAGTGAGAATTTAATGTAAACAGCAAGATGAAAAAATTTGACCTTGCATTTCATTTCAATTTCATAAACAGTAATTATTAAAACTAGTTAAACAACATGGAGATAATTTATAGATTTTCTTTTCACTCAAGCTGTTACCTGTAGTATTGACATGATGGTCCCTGCGAGGAATGGCTGCCATTTTGATACGGTATGGACATGGGCTTCTTCAAAGCTTCCGCAGTGCAGAGAAGTTGCAGCGGGCATGCATTTCCTTCAGCATTTTGTTCCGCAAAGCACAGCCTAGATGTCGCTTGTGTGCTCTTATACTGTGATTTACAAGTTCAGTTGTGATGATCTACACTCAAAGTGACAAGGGAGAGAAGATTCCTAGTTTGGGTATGAGGTGGAAAACTCCAATTTCTAGTTATTCTTTGAGGATAAATGAGATTAGATATTGAGAATATTTATAAAAACATCTGGCTGGGCCTCTCCCTCCCCTGTTTGATAAACCTTTTTTTTTTTAAACAAGACTTTTATTGCTGTTTCCGGGCTTTGCCTTTTTCTCCTTTGTGCTCACATCCATGACCCTTGTTTCCAAGTATGTAGTCTATGAATGTGTTTGATTCATAGGCTTTTGCTCCGCAACATAACTGTATTTAGAAAAAGGGGCAAGATGATGGTTATAGGAAGTGTGGTTGTAGTTCACTGACATTGTCTAACAGAGACTTTTGGAATTTTGTTTATTAATGGACATTTTAAAAGATTTATTGGTTTAACTTTTGAATCTCTGTGTATGTATGTGGGGGTTATGTGAGCATGCATGCATGTTTACAGGTGTGGATATATGCATGAACTTACTGAGGATTTAGGTGGAGGATGTTTGAAGTCTTCCTCAGGTGTTCTCCAACTTACTCATGGAGTTAAGTTCTATTAGTCAAACCCAGAGCTAACCATCACGGCTAGCCTGTTAGACTGCTCCAGGTGTCTCTTGTTTCTGACTTTTGAATACTAGGACAGCAGGTGTGTTACACGTGCTCACTCAAGAACATTAATGGGTTCGAGGAATACGGACTCTGCCTTCATACTTGTATGGAAAGAGCTTTATTCTCTGAGTCACTCCCCATCCCTCTTTAATTTTGTATTCTCTCTAGCTGGCGCTTTTCTCCTACTGAAATTCTCATTGTAACCCAATATATGAATTAAAAAGAAAGACATTAATTTATGGTAGAGTTTAATGTATAAATTAGATATAATAAGAGCTTAAAATGAGAAAGCAATATAATAATACACTCTAATAAAAGTTGAAAGGATGGAATATTCTCTCTCTCTCTCAATCTTTCTCGTGCTCAACTGTTCCAAAAGAGTATGAAAATCCATCATGTTAGCAAATATCTGTAATCCTACATAGGAGCTATAGAGACAGGCGCCAGCCTGGGCTACATACTGAGATTCTATCTCAAGAAACAAAATATATTGACAAAGAGTGAGTGCCACTGAGACATTTAAAGTGATGGTTTATGAATGAGCAGTTGGTACAAAGCAGAAAGGTATGATAGTCATATAATAGAATGGGGCATAATTTAAAGCTCATGAATTATTTATGAAAATAGTAACAACATTTGAACATACGATGTTTCACCTATTATACATTGTTAGGACAGAGAACAATTTTTATAAGCACAATAAAAGCTTATCAAAAATAACTGTGATTGACCACGGGTAACTGAAATCACAGGAAATGATATTGTGGAAATGTAGCAGCAGGAAGTATCTACTAAACTAATTGTCCTCTTATTTTATAAAAGTAAGAGACACTCAATGAAATTTCATTAATGGAAAGTTCTACTGGCAGAGTTTTACCTGTAGTTACCCTACTCTGTAACTTCAATTCTATATAGCATTTTGCTATTGTCAAATACATTTTTTTTATTATTTTATTTTTTTTGCTTTTTTTCCCTCAAACATTTTATTTTATTTTTTTTTGCTTTATAAATAATATCATTCAAAATTTCCACCTCCTCCCCTCCTCCCATTTTTCTCCCACTCCCCCTCTGCCCTCCTCCTCTAGTCCTAAGAGAGGGCAGGCTACCCTGCCCTGTGGGAAGTCCAAGGCCCTCCCCCCTCCACCCAGGAAGGTGTGCATCCAAACAGACTAGGATCCCAAAAAGCCAGTACATGCAGTAGAATCAAATCCCAGTGCCATTATCATTGGCTTCTCAGTCAGCTCCCATTGTCAGCCACATTCAGAGAGTCCGGTTTGATCACATGCTCGTTCAGTCCCAGTCCAGCTGGCCTTGGTGGGCTCCCATTAGATCAGGCAAACTGTCTCAGTGGGTGGACAAACCTCTCATGGTCCTGACTTCCTTGTTCATCTTCTCCCTCTTTCTGCTCTTCAACTGGACCTTGGGAGCTCAGTCCAGTGCTCCAGCATGGGTCTCTGTCTCTATCTCCATCCATCGCTGGACGAAGGTTCTATGGTGATAGAATTCTCAACAGAAGAAGTTCGAATGGCCAAAAGGTCATGTTCAACTTCCTTAGCAATCAGGGAAATGCAAATCAAAACAACTTTGAGATACCATCTTACACCTGTCAGAATGGCTAAAATCAAAAACACCAATGATAGCCTATGCTGGAGAGGTTGTGGAGTCAGGGAAACACTCATACATTGCTGGTGGGAATGCGAACTTTGCAACCACTTTTGAAATCAGTGTGGCCGTTTCTCAGGAAATTGGTAGTCAACCACTCAGGATCCAGCAATTCCACTCTTGAGAATATACCCAAGAGATGCCCAATCATACTACAAAACATTTGTTCAACTATGTTCATAGCACACTATTTGTAATAGCCAGAACCTGGAAACAACCTAGGTGCCCCTCAATGGAAGAATGGATAAAGAAAGTGTGGCAATATACACATTAGAGTTCTACTAAGCAGTAAAAAACAATGACATCTTGATTTTTGCATGCAAATGGATGGAAATAGAAAACACTATACTGAGTGAGTTAACCCATATCCAAAAGGATGAATATGGTATGTACTCACTCATTAGTGGATTCTAGCCATAAACAAAGGACATTGAGCCTATAGTTCATGATTCTAGAGAAGCTAAATAATAAGGTGAACCCAAACAAAAACATATATAGATCCTCCTGGAAATTGGAAGCAGACAAGATCGCCGGGCAAAAGTTGGGAGCATGGGAGTGGGGATGGGGTGGGGGAAAGGGGAGATGGGGAGAAAGAAGGGAGAAGGGGAGGATTGGGGAGAGCTTGGGTGAGTGGGATGGATGAGATGGAGGAAGGGCAGATTTAGGAGCAGGGAAGAAGATATCTTAATTAAGGGAGCCATTTTAGGGTTGGCAAAAGACTTGGCTCTAGAGAGGTTCCCAGGTGTCCAAGGGGATGTCCCCAGCTAGGTCCTTGGGCAGCAGAGGAGAGGGTGCCTGAAATGGCCTTATCCCATAGCCACACTGATGAAAATCTTGAATGTCAAATACATTTTTAAAACAGGAATTAAGTGAGAACTCCAGGACATAGAAACGTATGGTTTGGAGGGAGAACAGAACAAGTAAAAAAAAAAAAAAATCAATAGGCTAAATGATACTGGGTTGGTGTGATGACTAACCTTGGGTATCAACTTGATTAAACATGGAGTCAACTAAAACGAAAGCAGCTGGGCACACCTGTGAGAAATTATTCTTGATTAGATCCTTTGAAGTAGAAAGATCCAGCCTAAGTCTGAATCATTTGGGGTGCGAAGACCCATCCTAAATTTGGGCCACACCTTCTTGTGGCAGTACACAGAAGAAGAAGAGGACTTTTTGCCTACTTCACCTTATTCTCCCTGACAAGTTCATCTATAACCTACCTCTTAAATATTCCAGTGTGGACCAAGGACCAGGTGAAACATCTAGCCTTGTGGACTGAGCAACTACTATATTCTGGGCCTTTTTGTCAATAGAGAACTGGAGAGAGAGAGAGAGAGAGAGAGAGAGAGAGAGAGAGAGAGAGAGAGAGAGAGAGAGAGAGAGAGAGAGAGAGAGAGAGAGGGAGAGAGAGAGAGAGGACAGACAGACACACACAGACACACACAGATAGGGTGAGATAGGCAGAGCAGACAGAGACAGGCAGAGATTGATTCTATCAATTTTTTCTCTAGAGATCTCTGACTAATACAAAGTTTGTCATTTTTATTAATTTTATTTTAGGATTTGTAAAAGTAGGTACGGTATACTATCCACCTAACTTACCTCAATAATATGTCTTGTATAACCACAACATATTTAAAAATACAAAACAGTGATGAAACATCCTTTGACTATAAATCTCATTCATGTTCCATTAATTTCCCAGGCAATTTTAATGTACAGCTTCACAAAACTTGAGCATGTTTATTGATTTGTAGAACACTTAGTGAAGAAATAGTACTATCACATCTCTACAGAATGATGCCTAATGTTAACTTCTAGCCACACCCTCCAGTACCTCCAATCCTGGCGGCTAGTCAGTGACTGGTTCTCCCTCAGCATACTTTTGTCATACTGAGAATGTTTTATAAATAAAATAATGACATTTTCAGATGACAAATAGAAACAGCTAAGTCCAACCACTTTAAGATTCATCTTAGTTCTTGGTTTGTATCTCCCTATTTTATGTACTACTGAGTGTTATACTAGCATAGGAACACATTATAGTTTATCAGTTCTGTTGCAAGCATTTGAATTGTATCTGATCTCTTGAAATTGTAAATGAATCTTAGTCAACTCAGGCTTTTAAAATTAAGTATCACACACTGGGTATAGGTTAAAAATGAAATATTTTGCAAAGGTGTGCAGAATGGAAGTTAGAGATGAGGGTGCCAGTATGATTGGATTCTAGTGAGCTGTCCTTGTGGTTACAGACTTCTGATTTCTCTATGTTCCTTTGTAGGAGGAAAAAAAAGAGTTTTATTGCCAAGTCCCTTATAAGCATGCCAACTCCATTGATTAGGACTCCATTTATATGGCTTAATTTTATCCTATGTACATATGCCCCAATACTGTCACCTTGAGGAGGCTTTCAATAGATGAGTTTTAGAAGCAAACAAACACTCAGCATGTTCAACGACGACATGAGCATTCACTCACAGTTTTTCTTATGGCAAATACCCACACGTGCCATGCTTGAGTCACATGGAATGGACATGTTTCACTTTATAAGTTGATATGTAATTTTCCAGAGTAAGTGAAACATTTTTCATTTCTTCCAGCAAAGTATTATGTATCAGTTTACTTTGCATCAGCACATAGTTTTGCCAGCATTTTTATTTCAGTTATTATATTAAGTGCACACTGGCATCTCACTGTGGTTTTCATTTGCGTTTCCCTAATGGTGAGTGGTGCACATTTTTGTAGGCTTATTTGTTCTCTATGCAGCCTGTGCAGTGATGTTATTGAACAGTTCTTTTGCCAGTTTTCTTATAGGACCATCTTCTCACTGTAGTGTCTTTCTAAACAAATGCACTTTGTAAGTACAAAGCCTTTCTCACATAGGTGATTTGTAATATTCTCTCCAAGTTTACAACCTGTTTAAAATTTTTTTTGTTGCCTTTAACAGTGAAAACATTTTTAACGAAATAAAAATACACATTTATCTTTTATGTGCCATGTTTTGAGAGTCACAGAAGAAGTTATAGAAATAGAGACCATGTTGAGCAAAATGAGTCAGACATGAAATTGATATCTAAAATGGTTTCATTTTAGCTTAGTTCATAAAGACTTTCTCCTACCTATAGTTCTTTTTAATTTTTGGAAATTTTATAATTGGATTCTTGGTTGAGTTAATTTTGTAGAATATGAAAGTCTCATAGTACTTTTCATATTTGCCTATGTCTTTCTAGATATTTCAAAACCATTTGTTGAAAAGTATATCTTTTTTTTAATGAATTGCTTTGCACTTTGCACCAAAAGAAGTTGGATGTATTTGTGTGACTTGTTTCAGAGTTGGATCTCTAGTCCATTGATGTAGAATATATGTCCATGCTGTTACATAAATTATAGCAATTATAGAATTAGATTAAATAAAGGAAATATAGCAACCTAATGGATGGCTCAGCTGTTATTTGCATGTGATGATTTTCCAGAAGACCTGAGTTCAGTTTTCAGTACTTACATGGGGTGGTTTATAACCCCTCACAGCTCCAGCTCCAGGAGATCCAAGGCCTTCCTGTGGGCCATGGACATCTGTACTCACATGATACATACACACAGATATGCAAACAAACAAATATCTAACCTAAAGATAAAATCAGAGTGTCATTTGTCTACCTATATTATCCTTTTCTAGATTTTTTAATTATTCTAAATTTCCTGATTTCCATATTTATCTTTGAGTTAGACTATAAAAAATTTGCAATGGAATTTTATAAAAGTTTTACTAAAGTTTTATAAAATTTTATAAAAGTTTTACCAAAAACCGATTTATCAACAGTTTTGGTAAAAGTTACAATCTAGTTTGCTTAGTTTTCTAATTCATGAGCAATTTTGTCTTTGCATATATATATATATATATTTGCACATATATATATATATAGTAACACACACATATATTTAGTTAGTTAGAAAGTGTTTCTTTTCACCAGTGACTAACAAAAACTCTGTGTATGTTTTGTTCAAATCACTCCCAAGGTCAATACCTAAAGGTTACATCTACAAGCTAAGGCTTAGGAGAACTAGTGAGAGTAATTTTTGTTAAAATGGGTTCATTGCTTAAAAATGGAAATGTTACTGATTTTTTTTCCTATTGATGTTGTCCCCAAGAACCTTCCTACTCTCGCCAAGTGTTTGTAAGAGTACTTTTGAAAAGACATTGGGATTTCTACAAAGAAATAATTTCTAGTCTTTCTTCCTCTGCATACTGGCATATATTCATTGTACAGAATGATGGTTTTCATAAGGACATTTGCATACAACTGCTTTGATTTCCTCCTATACAGTCTCTTCACCTTTTCCTCTGCCCTCAATTTTATGTCTATTCTCATGTGGGTGTGTGTGTCAAATACATACATATATATGTGTATATGTAATGGCTTTATGCATACATACAAAATATTTGATCAAAAAGACAAGAGAAAACTCAATATTTTTCTTTCTAAGTCTAGATTATTTCTCTAAATATAATAGTTGCCAGTCACATTGTTTTTTCCAAAAAAAATATAAATTCATTTTACTTTAGGGCTGAATAAAACTCTACTAAACATGTATGTATAAATACATACACACACACAAGCACACACAGAAAGAGACTTACAGACATCAAACATGTTTTGTTCATTCATATGTTGACAGACTTCTAGACTGATTCTATAAGTTATTGTGAATTATACTGCAATGAACATGGATGAACAGGTAGCTTGCAGGTCTCTCGTTAAATTTGTTCTTCAACAGTTTCATATATGAAATACATTTTGATAATTTTTCTTCTCACTCTCTTTCCATTTCATATATTTTTATTTATTTGGGATTTTAAAAATTACATAATTTCCCCCTTTCTTTATTTAAATATTGGTTCACACAATACACACACACACACATACACAATACACATTAGGATATCAGCCTTTTAATTGCTTAGTAGAATTTGCTGCACCAGAAGGTTGTTTGTTTGTTTGATATTGTTCTTTTGATTATTGACTCAATTCTCTTACTTATTTAAAGCTCTTTCAAATTTTCTATTTTTCCAACGTTAATGTTGGTATACTTCCCCCCAAATATTACCCATTGAGAGTGGGAGAAATAGTCTTCTCCAGGGAAATAAAAAGCACCAATTGTTATACAATGCCAAATGGTCAGTCCTGAAAGCATGCATACAGTAGTATTATTATGAACCAGTTATATTTAGGAATCTATCACCTATCTATCTATATCTATCTATCTATCTATCTATCTATCTATCTATCTATCTATCTATCTATCATCTTTCTATCTATCTATGCATGCAGCATCAACCAATGAAAAAAAAGATCACGAATTTGAAAGAATGCAAGGAGGGGTTTGGGTAGGGGATTGAGGGAGGAAGAAAGGGGAGATGATATAATTATATTATTATAATCTCAAAAAGAGAAGTTTTTCTTTTCTATTATTTAAAACAATTTTCAATTAAAATATATTTTGATAATATTCTTCCCCTTCCCCAGGTCCTCCCCAGTCCTCTTCCCCTCCCTACCCATATACTTGAAGTTCTTTTACAACAAACAAAAAACCAAAACAACAACAAAATCACCAATATGAATAAAACAAAATAGTCACACCCTTCCTGAAAAATGCCAAATTGGAACCAAAAATAATAATCCCCCCCACGCATACACACAAAATGTAGATTCTATTATTTGTTGTCCCGCGAGTCCTGAACGTGAGGCCTGTCCTTGAGTGCCTGAGATTCCCAGTGTCACTCTGTAGGAGAGAACGATTTCCCTCCTCCAACAGTCTCTTTCTACTGCTTTTCACTCAGCTCCAGTTTTACTCTTCCTTACAAATGTGTTTCTCACATTCATGTAATTTTGTTTTGTTTTGTGACCCAATGAATTGTACCATGGTTTAGTAGGCTCACATATAGGTATGAAACTGATAAAATGACCCCTCTCTCAGAATCTGTCAACAGCCAGTCATGGGGAGGGGTTGAGGGGATCCTGACTTGACAGGGTTTGTATTGGGCAGACTTGCATTGGCAACAACACCTGCTGTGAGTTAATACTTCCAGTGACCCTGTCCGCCTAGAATATGATACTTTGTCATCTTTCTTCCTATCTTCCAATGGTAGCATTCTTTCTTTTCCCTTTTCAGCAATGTTTACTGCATGTTAGAGGGTATGATATAACTGTTTTGTCTAGAACTGAGCCTTCAACTATGTTATTTTTAATGTTTTGAGCAACCCTGAATCTCTGCATTCACTGCAATTTTCTGTTGAACGAGGCTTCTCTGATTAAGTCTGATAGTAATCTTTGTCTGTTGGTATAGTCATAAATATTTAGAAGGCAATTAGACACTATGCAAATTTTTATAAGCAACAGTAGTGAGTTTCCCTGAGAGATTACAACTTCTCCAAGCAAAGAGTTTTATTTATTTACAGAATTAGGCTCCGGTTCCCTTTTAGAGAATAGACTTAAAATTCCAGCAGAACGAGTTTGGTTATCTCCGTAACAGTTGTCCCACCTTTGCACATATGGGCACACCTTGCCTGACATACTGCTATAGGCTTAAAAACTCAGTCAAAAAAGTTGATGCCTTTTCTCTCCTAGCAGCTTGACTGAAACCTTCCAACACTTTGCAAGCTAGCTACCAGGCTAATAAGGTCACTACCAACTATACTTCTCTATGTCTTGCAACAAAAATGTGTGGTTCAGCAAGAGAGTTTTGTTTATTTAGTGAAGGTTGAAAATTAGGAGGAATGACAAGAGCCTCTCTGCACTGTTTTAGAGGCCTTTAGCTCTCTCTTCCTTGACCAACAACTCATAAGGGGTGTGCCATACCTGGAACTTGGACTTTTGTTTAGTAACCTACTCTTTGTCCTCAGTTAATAAATTATTTGGGGAAATGATTATTAAGCAATATAATATGTCCATAAAAATACACCAACTCTCAAGGGGTAGAGAAACGAGATTTAGAATCTAGAGATTCATGTTGCAGAAACAAGTAACTAGAATGGGGAGAAAAAAATCTGTCTGCTGTAAATTGCATTGCAGTTTATTCAAGTGATTGGTAAAAAGACCAACAAGGTTGATGACTTTGTCCA
This sequence comes from Ondatra zibethicus, assembly GCA_004026605.1. Classification (NCBI taxonomy): domain Eukaryota; kingdom Metazoa; phylum Chordata; class Mammalia; order Rodentia; family Cricetidae; genus Ondatra; species Ondatra zibethicus. The sequence goes on from PVIU01029344.1 coordinate 13,998, forward strand.
AACAAACCAAAAACAAATAAACAAAAGCAGTAACAAAATTTTTCTAGATCAAGTGAATTTTTCTGTCATTATTGAGTAATGTTGAGTAAGCTTTCTGATTTTGACTGAATTCCCTCATCTTGAAAAAGAGGTTGGCTCTAAATACTTATTTTTTGTGTATAGTGTGTGTATGTGTGTGTGGTTCATGTAAATGAGAACCTGAATGCATGGGAAGGTTAAAAGAAGACTTGACATATCATCCTATATCACTCTTTAACATATTGCTTTGAGAAAGGGTCTCTTTTTGAATCAAAAGCTCTCCATTTTAGCTAGCTTTCCTGGAAAGTGAGCTCTCAGAATCTGCTTGTCTCTAATGCTGATGTTGGTTGGAATTACAGGCATATTTGTAGAAGGAAGTTTCTGTGCAGCCTGGTCCCACAGCCATTCAGTCCCAAATAAACACATAGAGGCTTGTATTAATTATAAGCTATTTGGCCTATTACTCAGGCTTATTACTAACTCTTACAACTTAAATTAACCCATAATTCTTATCTATGTTTAGCCATGTGACTTGGCACCTTTTCTCAGTAAGGCATTTTCATATTGCTTCTTCTGTGTCTGGCTTGCGACTTTCCTCTTCCCAGAATTCTCCTTATCTGGTCATCCTGTTTAAACTTCCTGCCTGACTCCTGTCCAGTCAGCATTTTATTAAACCAATATGAGAGAGAAATCATTACAGCTCACAAGAGCATTATCCCATAGAACATAAATACATAAACAGGCATCATGGTCTTTTTTTCTTTCATTTTTGACTGTGTAGTGGGGATTTTTAACTCAGGTCCTCATATTTGCGTAATAGGCGCTCTTACCCACCGAGTCATCTCCCTAGGCCCCCAATTTTTATTTTATATTTATATTTTATAAATTACCATACCATGGTATTGGTTTGTACCACTTTTACCAATGAATACCTTACTGGCCCACAGAGTTAACCTTCCTCAAGATCATGCTATTCTTATTGAAAGGTCAAGTGGAGACATGAATCAGAGGACTGCCGGCTTTAAATTCCATCCATTTACTCATGAAAGGCAGCAGAGTCACACCGAGTGAGACAGAGAAGTTAATAAGGCAGAGCAGGTCTACAGAAGGATCATGTACAGAGAACCCACAGTCTAGCCTTGGAGGACAGTAAATTATCTGCCTGGAGAAGCTTACACATTTATTACAATGATATTGTAAACACTATCATAAGAAGTGGGACCCTGAGAAAGTACCCTATTGCATTGAGAAAACATGTACCACTGCTGCATTTTCATTCAACTTAAAGGGCTCTAGATAGAATTTAACTCCTGAAACTGTTTTCTACAATCTATGTATGAAACCTCTAAGCTGAAAGGAATAATAACAGTTATATGTAAGCATGAAGGGGAAATAGGAACACAGTTTCACTGACTGTCTGTGAGGGGCAGACATGGGGCTAAGTTATGAGAGGTTCCATCCACTTTCAATCTTTGTGTTTGATCATACTGCAAATACAATGAGATAGTAAATCCTGGGTCAGGGCTGGAATTGTCCCCAGTGGCTAGCATTTATAGTGCTAAAAGGCATCATGCAGCTGCTGCAGGGAATACAGCATCCACATCCTTACCCAATAGTGGATCTTCTGTACTGCAATATTGACTTGCCTGGCAAGAAATGCCCATTGATACAGAGGTGTCATGGCTGTTCTAGGGATAACAAGAGCTTCCTAATAGGATTTGAAGCTGTGCTCATAGGAAGGAATACATATATAGCACTGTAAAACTGAGCAAAAACTTACGGATGAGAGGGTCATGGACCTTAAGTTTAAACTTACTATTGATCTTATGCTAAATGGACATATAGCCAAGCTTTCCTCTAAGCATTTAAATTTATACTACTAGACTAGCATTGTTCTCAGACTTGGCCAGAGAAGTGTCTTTTTGCAATGAAGGATGGTTAACATAGAAATGCATAATTGTTTCAAGTGTTGAGGATAAGTGACTGTTAATTGCTCAGCCCTAAATGGAGTATCTGTATCACCCACTCCAAGGCATAGGAAACACCAGTGAAAAGGAGATAGCAAATATTAAGATCTTGAGGGTAAGGACAAGTGGTACAAAACATTGTCGCCTTGATATAATGTAGTCAATGTGATCATGAGTATAACAGCTATGCCTGCCTGTGCAAGAACAACACCAAATAATGAGACAAAATAGTAGAATGGGACTAGTTTGGAGGAAGTAGTCTGGGAGATTGAGGTGGAAATATGAGAAGGTATGGGGTGAATATAGTCACACTACATTTTGTGCATGTGTGTATGAATTTGTCAGAAATTCAATAAAATTCTTTAAAAATATACTCGTCTTAATAATAGATCAATGGCGTGATTTCATTTAGTTAGAGTGGTACAGCCTGTGAACTACTGACTTGGTACCAAATGTCAGACTCCCTCCATCCAAAGCTTCATGGTGCCTTGTAAAAAACAGACAGTTTTAACCTTGGTTTTGTCACTATAGAATAACTTACTCATATTCCAAAGGAACTAAGGAATGGATACAACTGTGGCATTGCTATAATGGATGACACCAATTAATCATTTATCTAATTGAATGGTATAATTGCTCCTGACATCATTGTCTTATCTGTTTTCCATCCCAACTTTCAGATTAAATATTTATTTGTCACTAAAATATTAAGTAACTCTACTGTTTCTGTAACAAATATTAATTTCTTATGCTATTTCCAGGCACGGCTTAAGATAGCCACTGAACATCCTACAGTAAATAGCTCATCTTCTGCTTACTTTTGCTCATTGTTTTGTTCACCTCATTTGGGCCCAGGGGTTAGGGAAAAAACTTTAATATGAGGCACTGGGTTGTGTCTTGTTTTTAACCTGTATAGATCTTGTATGTACTCTCTTAATCTTTGTCAGTTCATATGTTATCAGTCTTGTTGTGTCTTGAAAAATACTACAACTACTGGTCTTACAATCTTTCTTTTTTAAATATTCTTTTATTTTTCATTCAAAAAAATTACACTTCCTCCCCTTCTCCCAGTCCCCTCCCGCTCACCCACTAACCCTCCTCCCTCCCCCTGCTTCCTTAAGAGGGGGCAGGGTACCCTGCCCTGTGGGAAGCCCAAGGCCCTCCCCCATCCATCCCGGCCTAGGAAGGTGTGCATCCATATAGACCAGATTCCCAAAAAGCTAATACATGCAGAAGAGATAGGTCCCAGTGCCATTATCATTGGCTTCTCAGTCAGCCCCCATTGACAGCCACATTCAGAGATTCTGGTTTGATCATATGCTCATTCAGTCCTGGTCCAGCTGGATTTGGTGAGCTCCCATTAGATCAGGCACACTGTCTCAGTTGGTGGACCAGTCTATACCGGTCCTTGCTCATCTTCTCCCACCTTCTGCTCTTCGACTGGACCTTGGGAGCTCAGTCCATTGCTCTGATGTGAATGTGGGTCTCTGTCTCTATCTTCGTCCATTGAACGAAATTTCTATGGTGATGATCAAGATATTCATCAATGTGACTATGGGACAAGGCTAGATCAGGCACCTTCTCCTCTGCTGCCCAAGTACCTAGCTGGGGACATCCCCGTGGACACCTGTGATCCCCTCTAGGGCCAAGACTCTTGCCAATCCTAAAATGACTCCCTTAATGTAGATATCTTATTCCCTTCTCCAATA
>PVIU01029345.1:0-17687 GCA_004026605.1 Ondatra zibethicus
TGTGTGAGTGTGTGTGTGTGTGTGTGTGTGTGTGTGTGTGCATGTTCAGGAATCTAGAAGCTACACTGTATCCTGGGATCGGTCTGCCATGGGTGAGATTTCTCTCTGGTATTCTCTCCTCCTCTGAAATAATTTTATACCCCAAGGAGCACAGGATGCTTGTGTCGGGGGACAGAGCTCACCCACTTCACAGCTCAGCTTTTCCCTTTGCTTTCCAGGTGCTACTTTCAGCCTGAAGGCCTGGGATGCTATGGTGGAAGGCGATTCGACAACAACCAAAGGCTCCCCAAAGTGGGTTCCTTCTGACAAATCCACTTACCTTAGTGGTGCCAGGCTCCTTCCTGAATGTGGCGATGGCACATTTACAGGATTAATGGTTAGCCGTGAGATCCCTGCAGGTGCTCCCAGTGTTGCAGCCCTCTCTGGGAATGAAGGTGTGTCCATTGGGAACCCAGTAAGCCGTGAGAAATTTAACGCTGAAATAAAACGTCAGCTAATGAAGGAAATTCGGCGATATGGACGGAGTAAGTACTGGGACAATGGCTACACACGGAGAAGGGAAGTATCCCTGTTTCTGTTACATTTTTCCCATCTCTCTGTCTCTCAAATAATAAACAAAGAAATCAAACAAAAATAAGAACGAAACAGGGGCTGGAGAGATAGATGGCTCAGAGGTTAAGGGCACTGGCTGCTCTTCCAGAGGTCCTGAGTTCAATTTCCAGCAACCACATGGTGGCTGACAACCATCTGTAATAAGATCTGGTGCCCTCTTCTGGCCTGCAGGCACACACGCAGGCAGAACTCTGTATACATAATAAATAAATAAATCTTTTAAAAAAAATAAGAACAAAACAAAACAAAAAGACAGGGAATAACAAAATAAAAACCAAATGTACACACACAGCCCACATCAAAACCAACCAAACAAACAAAGTATGGAGTCCGTGCCTTCCCTGGAATGTGGTTGATATACCCTGTAAGGGTCCACTGGAGAAAACTGAGTTTCCTCTTGTTAGAAGGAATTAGTTACACACAGCTTCTTTGTTAAGGGCGGAACTTTGTAACTACTTACTCCTCTCCAGACAGGGATGTTGTGTGCCTAGAATCCATGCACGTCTTATGCATAAGTTCAAATGTGCATCAGTCCTGGTGCGTCTGGAAAACTCTGTTTCCTTGGAGTCATCCACCACCTCTGCCTCTTACACTGTTCTTGCCTCCTCTTCTACGTAGAGTACTGCGCCTTGATGGGAGGGTTTGGATGAATATATCAACTTCAGGACTGAGGGCGCTAAAGTCTCTCACTCTCTGTCCACTGTCCAGTTGTGGGTCTCTGCATTGGTTCCCAGCTACTGCCACGGGGGAGGGGCTTCTCTGAAGCTTCTCCAATTGTATGATTAGAATAACCTGAAACTGCCTCAGGGGAGAGAGCCTTTGCCACAACCGAGGTGTTCTACATAATTGAGTACAGTCACTCTTTACTTCGACTAAAATAGCTCAGCAGAATCCATCTTTCATTTGCAATGCTGCTTGGTTAGTGCTCATAGCAATTGCATCCGCATCTGTGCACAGGCATTTAGAACACACACCCACCATTGAACATCTGTGACCATGAAGCATATTACTGAGGTACACACAGATTCACGTACACACAGATCCACCAAGACCCAGTTCTCTCCATTTCTGTGAAATACTGAAGTCTTCTTGTATTCTCTCCAGAATATGGAAGGATTTTCAAGCTGCTGGATGAAGTGCGGGGACCCCTGGAAGTCCAGATACAGTTTGTTGAGTTCACCATCAAGGAAGCAGCAAGGTGGGTGCCCAGAGGGACCACATGTCTTCAAACTGTTGGCTCACTGCAGTGGTTGGCTGAGGGGTGGAGAACAGCGCCTACTGTGAGTTGCTCAGTTCCTGGCCCCCACTTTATAGTTCAGGCTAATGACATAGATATTTAGGTTGATGTCACCGGTGTTCAGCACATCCTCCCAGGCCTACTCAACCTTCCTTTGTCACGGTAGTCTTGAGCTGGGCACTGATCCTCAGTAGACGCCTTTCTTATTGGCTAGATCACCCAGAATGCGGGATGTAGTGACTATTCCCACAGATGCTGAGCCCCTGTTTTGGATCACACAGCACTTCCTACTGCACAGGTTCTTTGGGTATCTCTTTTTACATGATATGTATGTTTATTTTCAGGTTTAAAAGACGCCACTTAATTCAATTCCTTGAGAAGAAACGTGAAGAAATGTTGTTTTAGTTTTCTTTCCAACAATGATCCACCACTTGAGATGTAACCCAGTTACTACTGCGGTCCGCAAGGTAGAACAAATAATTTAGTATGTTCCAGAATAGAGCAGGGGGACGCTGAAGTCTCCTATCACTTGTTTATTAAGATAACTATATGTAAGAAAACTATTTTAAACTACACTTAATAAAAACTTGTGCTTGGCTTTATGGGCTGTCTCCAAACCTCTTTACTGAACATCCGGGCCAGTGAGTGTCCTGTGTGAATCTGACTGCTGCAAATGTCCATCATCTCTAGTCACAAAGCCCAAGAGTACTAAGAAGGACTCCACACGTTGCACACGGGCCTCCCTAGCTCCTTGTATAGTAGCATCCGGTCTCATTTGAAAAAATATTCTCACTCTATGACGTACAATAACACATTTATGGCTGTGATAAAGATAGATTAAGCCTTCCAAAAATGTTCAGATGAGCACTTCTGTGAAGATTCCTCCTCCTCCTGCTCCTCCTCCTCCTCTTCTTCTTCTTCTTTTTAACATTATTATGTAGCCTAGGCTGGCCTTGAAATTTTCACATCACTAAGGCTGGCTTCAATTTAATAATTCTGTGTCAGTCCTCCAAAGTGATAGAATTATAGTCAAATCCTACCACGCATGAATCCAGTGAAGTTTTTTTTTTATTTCCTTGGTGAAAATATTTATTGAAGTAATGACCTATACAAAGCCAAAACTAAGTAAAATTTACAACTGATTCATATTGAAGCCAGGTATGATGTCACATGTTTGTAATCTTGGAACATGGGAGAATGAGGCAGGGGGATTTTCTTGAATTTGAGATCATTCTGTACATAAAGTAAGCAGCGGGCCATTTTGGTCTCCACAGTGAGAACCTGTCTGGGAAAACAGCAGTTAAAAGGATTAACACTGACAGAAACCCCACACTGTTTGCTGAGGACATGAACTCAGTTATTGAAGAAATCACTGCATATCCTGGATGCTAGAAGGAAACTTCCACTTTCCAGGTTCTTTCAACCTGGCCTCCAAAGGCAGAACTATAAATGATGTGTCAGAAGGTAACTAGTTCCGTGGCACACTGAGCTGCCCAGCTCAGGAGTATGGTCACAAGACCGGTGACAGCTGGCAACATGCTCATTGCTGGGCTTCCTTTCTTGTGAGTTACATGTTTAAAAGTGGTATAATTAGGGATATCTTGATGCTCAATATCACCTTTCTAAGACCACAAGTGGTTTTCTCATAATACAGTGGATGGGAATTAAAATTCATATCGAGAACTGGAGAGCTGGATAAAAGCACTTGCTGCTCTTCCCCAAGGACCCGAGTTTGGGTCCCAACACCAAGGGCAGCTCACAGCCACCTCAAATTCCAGCTCCACAGAACTCTACTCCCTTCCCTTCTTCTGGCCTCCATGAGCACTGGCACCTCTCTCTCTCTCTCTCTCTCTCTCTCTCTCTCTCTCTCTCTCTCTCTCATACACATTTAAAAAAATATAAATACTATAAAAAAGAAAGTTCATATAAAGAATAAGTGTCAATTCAAGTGTAAATAGCTACCTTTCCCTTGATGGAAGCAGGCCAAAATAACCAACCTGCGACTCAGAAGCTGATTAATCACTCTGGGACACGGTGCCATATGTAAGGTTCACAGTTTGGCTCTACCACTGGCATATTGAACATTTGGCAATGACTAAGTCATCAATCCTAGTGAATAAAAGTCATTTTCTACGTGCCTATGCATAAATAACCTCCAGGTCTCACCATGTGACCAAGATGTAGCACTGCATCTTAGAAATGGGTGGGGTGCTGGTCTTGGTCCTAGAAACTCAACATTTCCTTAAGGTGAAAAGGCAAAGAAATGAGTCCACAAGCTGTAAGAAATGAGATCTGTATAATGACCCAAGTGAAGGTAAAAGCAGCTTGCCTCATGCCTTAACCATTTTCTTCAGAAATAGAACAAAAATGATATACAGAGAGATGTGTGAAGAGATTTAGTAAAGGGGTTGGCTCACTTGATCATGGAAACTGCAAAGTCCCACAACAAGGTGGAGAACACAGAATCCAGTGAGAATCATGGAAGCTGATTCGGTACCTCTTAGTCCAGTATCAAGGGCCACAGAGTCTGATTGGAAGTGGGAGCCTGGACTGTAGTGCTCAGAAAATGTGACATTATGACTTCCAAAGGCAAGTAGAGGGTTGTCCTAGCTCCAGAAGACAAATACTTCACCTTTCTGCTTTGCCCCTTTTATTACAGTGCATGTGTGTGTGTGTGTGTGTGTGTGTGTGTGTGTGTGTGTGTGAGAGAGAGAGAGAGAGAGAGAGAGAGAGTCAGTCTTTCATCATTCAGGTTCTGAAGATCAAACTCACTCGGGTCATCTGGTTTGATGGCAAGCAAACCCACTGGTTTGATGGCAAGCATCTTTACCCACTGAACCATATCTCTTTCCCCTTTTGTTAGTCAATCCATGTCTCTAACTAATTGCATGGTACTCAACCACACTAAGGGTTAATCTTTTTCCCTGGATCCACAGATAGACAGGGCAGTCTGGCCCAGAAACACCCCCATACACAGACACACCTGGAGTGTCTTGAATATTTAAATCCAATATCAACAGCACTTGGGACGCCATCTGTCACTTTGAGGCTTGAGGCTGGTCTTGTCTACATATGTAGTCCCAGGCCAGCCAGGACCATATAGTGAGACCTTGTCTCAAGACAAAACCCAAATAGAATGCCAAACCACCTGGATTTCCCTTTACAGCAAGGAAGGGCTGAGTTCAGTGCTTGTTGAAGTCCTGAGACTAGTTAATGCCTGGCTATTCTGAGTGTTCGTTAAGCCAGTCAAGTTGACACCCCAAATCAACCAGAATACTGAATATGCTGTTAATCAGCATCATAGTTAGAGCTTGACACTGACTTTATGAGACTTTAGGCAGAAGAAATAATTGATCCTGCTATGATATCTGACCTACAGAACTGCTCAACAACACATTCATGTTCTTGTAAGATGCTGAATTTGTGATTCTTTGTTTTGTAGCAATAGAAACCAAATAGAAGTTGTGTGGTCAGACCTGATGGCTGAGACCTATAATTCCAACTACTTGGAAGGAGTGAGTCAAGAGGATTGAAAATTCATGGTCTTCCTGGGCCATTCAATGAGACTCTGCCTCAAAATATAGAATATAATGTTCATGCTTTCAGCAGTTTCTAGTAGGCCAACTTCTTGTGGGCCCCTCCCACCTATTGTTAGCAGTTCTTACTGGGCTATAATAATTGAGCTTCACGAGGGTGATCTGAGCATACCTCAGAACACTTGACCATTCAAATTTTCACTTTCTTCTAAGATCCTGATTTTGTATAGGATCAATTTCTCACATTCTTGTCTTGCAAGTATGTTGCTAGCGTGCCTGGGTTTCTTTCTACATCTATCTCACTTAGAATCATGACATCAGCACAACAGATGGCATCCTGCTGTGCTATAAGGCAAAGGCGATCAGGCCTATAAAGACTCATTTAAGATACAAGCCTGGAGAGTTGAGATGACCATAAAATAGCAAGTGATGGTGTATTATTGCCCTTCTCAGGTGGAACCAAAGCATTCCTTGTGGTGATTATTACCAAAGAGAAACAAGCGTTCATCCTATTGGTGCTCTGTGCTAGACACTCAGGCTTGTGGTGATCACAAAAGCACCAAAACTACAAGCAGAAATGCAGGTATAACTGGGGCAACCATCAGATTAGGTTTATGATAATTCCCTTACTCGTCTCTAGGATCAGTTGTTTCTGCACAGGACAAAATAAGGTAAAATGGATGATACGATAATTACCTTCATCCTTCAAGTCCTTGGTTGGTGCCACAAATCAGAACAGATTTGGGTGAACCTGAACCATTCTTTTTTTTTTTAAGGAGGATAAAGGGCATGGCTTACTGTATCACCCATAAGAACTCTTAGGGGCAAAGAAAATTTAATCAAGGCCAAAGGGGAAGAAAAAGTAGATGAGTCAAAAGGTAGAAGAATATGAATTGGTCACCTACAGTTTCAAGAGTGGGGAACTTTCTAGAGCTCAGCCAAAGGGAAGTGGCAAAGCAATGAAAACTACAGGGTAGAATACAAAGTTGCCTTTCTAATGGCACTCTCACTTCTGGTACAGTTCCCTAAGTGTGTTCCATGATGCTGCCAACTTTGCAGAATGGTACTTTGTGTTGCTCCTGACTTACATGGGGTTAAGGAGACTTGCTTTTTTTTTTAATCCCTTCATAAATCTAAAGCTGCTGTCGTGTGGTGTGTGTGTGTGTGTGTGTGTGTGTGTGTATGTATGTAGCCTACCAGCTCAATGGTGAAGTTATAAAAACATTTGGGACTCCAGTTTACCACAAATTATGTTTGATAGCATAAATAATGAATGGTATTTAAAAATTTCCCGAGAGACACTAGTAACACTTATACCCAAATCTACATATACTTGATTTTCCACAATAAATACTGCTACATATGAAAATTACAAAGTCACTCAAATACACATAAGAATGCTATACCTATTCAAAGTTTTGGCTATAAATATCCCACTTCTATTGTGTTACACCAGCAATTCTCAAACTTGTTTTTCCCAGAATCCTCTTTACATTATCAAACTGGAATAAAGCCCTTGGAAGTTTTGTATGTGTGTTGTATTTATTTTTTCCATATTAGAAATCAACAGAGTTGCAAACATATTTAATTCATTAAAAAAGAGCAATGCACTGCAGAATAGCAATTTCATATGACTTATGAAAAGCACATACACTTATATATTATTTTAATTTTTATATGTGTGGGTATTTTTGCCTGAATTTTGTCTGTGCACCATGTTTATGCAGTGCCCTCAGAGGCCAGAAGAGGGCATTGGATCTCTGGGATTGGAATGACAGAAGGTTGTGAGCCACCATGTGGATGTGGGAACAGAACCTGGCCTGCCTGCAAGAGCAGCTAGTACTCTTAACCACTGAACCATTGCTCTGATCCCCCAAGCCATATTTTTAAAAACAAAATTACTAACAGGAATTGTAACTACACTGGGCAGGAGAGGGAATAATTCTAAAGAGCCCTTTGTGGCCCTGCCTTTAACTATCCTACTATTAAAACAATGAACTCCAAAAACTTAAAGTTCTCCAGGAGGTTCACTCTAGTGGAAGGAAAAGCCTTGATGTCAGCCATGGCTTTGCTTCCCAGTGGGAGACTTCCCACAGTTCTTACAATTTAGCACATTCGTATGTTAGCCTCTAGTTTATCTTTTCTATAGAATTATAGCATTACCAAAGAAGAGGCAGAGAGGAACTAGGAGACTTTCTGTCTCTGGTTTAGCTAAACAGTAAATAAATAAAGTTTTCTTCACCAATTTGCTTCTGAATTTCTCTTAAGATTTGGCAGGTTTAAGAATCTAAGTGCTGCTGTAACAACTTTGGTCAAGGCAGAGAGGAAGTAAACCTATGACTGGTTAACTTCAGGTACTGGAGAATACCGAGCTGCAGGACAATAGTCCTGGTTCTCTGATCCTTGGGTATCAATTGCCTATGAATACACGCTGATGATAAATGAAAGAGACTTTGGGGATGCTGATATGGTCTTGTTTGGGAAGAGCACTAGGTGTTCAGCTTTGGGCGGTTGAATTTCCACAGTACAATGTTTTCTTGGTGCTTTGGGCCCCAATTTGTAAATGTATGTGTTACATTTTTTATGCTGTGGAACATTTGTTTAATAATGCAAAGATGCATTGCATTCTCTTTTTTTATTTGATTTTTTGAGACAGGGTTTCTCTGCAGCTTTGGAGCCTGTCCTGGAACTAGCTCTTGTAGACCAGGTTGGCCTTGAACTCACAGAGATCTGCCTGTCTCTGCCTCCCAAGTGCTGGGATTAAAGGCATGCGCCACCACGGCCCAGCTATGTGTTGCATTTTTTTAATGTTGCTTTTGTTTAACTCTGTGAAGCTGTGTTACTTTGCCTGTCTAAAACTCCTGATTGGTCTAATAAAGAGTTGAACGGCCAATAGCGAGACAGGAGAAAGGACAAGTGGTGCTGCCAGGCAGAGGGAATGAATAGGAGAAAAAGAGAAGAACAAGGGGTAAAGAAGAAGGAGAGGAGTATGCCAGGCCCAGCCAGCCAGCCCCACAGCCAGTCACGAAGAAGGAAAGAGAAGATACACAGAAATAGAGAAAGGTAAAAGCCCAGAGGCAAAAGGTAGACAGGGTAATTTAAGTTAGAAAAGCTGGCTAGAAACAAGCCAAGCTAAGACTAGGCATTCATAAGGAAAAATAAATCTCCATGTATTTATTTAGAAGTTGGGTGACAGAACCTCCCAAAGAACCAAAAGAGTAAAAAAAGAAACAAACAACTACAGATGCCTGCTGTTTTCGAGCCTCCATTGATACACTCGCAGAATGTCTAGCTACATGGTAAGAAAGTTCAGATTTTATTTGCTTTTTTCCTTTTACAACTCTATAGAGCTTAAAAATTTGTTTAAAAGGTTTATTTATTTTTACTTTATATGTGTGAATATTTTGTTGCATATTTGTGAACCACATGCATGCAGTCAGTGCCTGAGAAGGCCAGAAGAGGATGTGGGATCCCCTAGAACTAGAATTACAGATGATTGTGAATCATCATGTAGATGCTGGGAATTGAACCCCGGTCCTCTGCAAGACTAGTCAGTGCTCTTAACCACTGAGCCATCTCTCCAGCCCTCATGCTTTTTATTTTTGAGTCACAATTCATTTAGTATAAACTATTTCAGTCACACTTTTTATGAGGATTACATAGATTTTGTTCTACTAAATGTCTATGAGATTTAACATTATTTTTATTTTTTTAAGATTTAAAATAGTTTCTGAGCATATGCTACTTGTATACAATGCATGGTGGTTACATTTGTACTCCCCTCCCGTCCTCTTTCCATCCTGCTGACTCCCTTCTTCCCTCCTACTCTCATGCCTGTCCTTTCCCTGCCGTCATGTCTATCATTTTCCTCTTTCACTCTTTTCTTTTAAAATTTTAGGCCCTCTGCAGGCAGCCACTGCTGCCTTGTGCGGTCATGATCGCAATGGCTGTGCCGTTTCCAGAAGACAGTACCCTACTGCCATTTCCAGAAGACAGTACCCTACTGCGTTACTCCCCAGCCTTTGTTTCCTACTGCTTTCCACAGCCCCCATTCGTCAGTTCCCCTGGGCCATAGAGGGCATGACAGAGACGTCTCACTGGAGCCAAGTACTCAGTAGTCACTTATCAGTACTTTGACCAGTTATGAATTCCTACTTTGACAGTTATCTACTGCCAAAAGAGACTTCTCTAACCAAGACTGAGAGCTACATTAGTCGATTGTAGTGATATTTCATTTGTATTTTAATAAATAAAGCTTGCCTGAAGATCAGAGAGTAAAACATCTGCACTGGTCAGCCTTACAGACCAGGCAGTGGTAACACGCAACTTTAATCCCAGTAGCCACACCTAGTTGCCATAGAAACAAGGCAGTGCACGCCTTTATTTGTTTGTTTGTTTATTTATTTATTTATTTAGTGCACGCCTTTAATCCCAGCCCTAGAGAGGAATATAAAACAGGAGGAAACAGCTCTCAGACAGTCTCATTCCGAGATTCCTGGAGGCAGGATTGCAATTTTGGCCTGAGGTCGAGGTAAGAGCCAGTAGCTGGCTGTTTTGCTTTTCTGACCTTCAGGTTGAACCCCAATATCTGTCTCTGGGTTTTTATTAATCGTGCTACAGTCTATAGATACTGAGCAATTTGATAACATTGTCCATTTAACAAAACATCAGTAGTAAGTTCCCTCATAGGGCCCATGACCTCCTTAACCATAGGATTTTGGCCAGTTCAATGGTGCCAGGCATGTATTCCTTCCCATGCAGCAGGCCTCAGCTCCAATCAGGAAACAATCGGTCACTCTCAGAATCTTTATGCCGCTATTGCATCAGTAGGCATATCTTGCCAGGGAATTCAATACTGAAACTTGTAGAGTCTGCAGTTGGTGCGATGATGACTTTTATCTCCCAAAATCCCAGACAGGTTTTACTTTAATATTTATTTCCATGTTTGGGAAGAGAAAGCCATTTTTAAAAAAAAAATTATTTGAGATGGATTAGAGGGAAAGGCACTTGCAATCAAGCCAGGTAACCTGAGTTCAATCCCTGAGTCCTACCTAGGAGAAGGAGAAAACCAAACATTGTCCTCTGACCTTCATGTGTGTGCCATGGTTAGGTGTACACATACACCTCACAAACACTAAATAAGCATAATAATGTGTTTAAGAAACATGTGTTTGGGAGACAGTGAAGGGGAGTGTCCCACAGTGCATGTGTGGAAGCCAGGGGACACCATGTAGGAGTCAGCTTTCCCCTTCCATCACGTGGGTTCTGTTGTAACTGGATGTTTCTTGTTCTGCCTGATCTGGCAGCAGCTTTTTAAAATAACCACTCAGAGGCTTAATATTAATTACATACTGTTTGGCCTATTAGCTCAGGTTTATAATTAACTAGCTCTTACAACTTAAATTAACCCATTTCTATTAGTTTATATTTTACCATGAGGTTCGTGGCTTGTTACCTCAAGATACATCTTGCTTCTTTGACAGCTGCTGGTGTCTCCCAGACTCCGCCTTCTTTTTCCCTCTCTCCTTCTGCTTGGATTTCCCAGCTATATTCTACACTATCATATGCCAAAGCAGCTTCTTTATTAACCAAAGATAATAAAACAGATGCACAGCATACAGAAGGGTAACCCACATGCATCAGGCTTGGAGACAATCATACTTACTTCCTCACTGAAGTATCTCTCTGGCCCCGGAGTAACTTCGTAGAAACAGTTGATAGGAGATAAATTATCTATGCTATCTGAGGCCCAAATAGCCATTTGATTTGTGCCTATGTTGTAGGATAAAAATTAAGATTCTTAAGTAATAGCATAGAGGTGCATGCTTGAAGTCTCAGCACTCAAGAGGTGAATGTAAAGGAGATCAAGAATTCCAGGTCACCAGGTGGTGGTGGCACATGCCTTTAATCCCAGCACTTGGGAGACATAGGCAGATGGATCTCTGTGAGCTCGAGGCCAGCTTGGTCTACAGAGGAGTTATAGGACAGCCAGGGATACATGCAGAGAGAAACCGTGTCTCTAAAAGCAAAATAAAACAAAAAGAACTCAATGCTGTCCTTAGCTACAAAGAGAGTTCAAGGTCAACCTGCGATATAGGGAGACTGCCACAAAATAAAAGCTTCTTATGGATATTGCTACTTTTTCTGAAGGTCTCAAATATATTAATGATAAATATGAATAGAATTTACCTATATTATTCTACTCAATTTGAGTAAAATGTTACTATTGTAGAATGCTGTCCCTTTAACCATGTCACCACCTTCATCAGAGAAGTCATTATTACTTGCAAGAGACTTTCAAGATCCAGCCTGTTGATGGTCCTTCATATAAGGAGTTTGGGAAAGTCATTAGACCCTCGACGGAGATTCCAGCCTCTCTTTCCTATATACCTGCCTCCCAGTGCTATGACATTTTACCCAAGCTTCATATGGTCCCAGGAAGTGCTAATGTGGAAGGTAGCTGAAGCCATCTAAACAGCTGTGGAGAAGCCATCATCAGATTCTTCAGTGATGCAGCTGTTTGGGAGTCACCCAGGCTCCTACATGTAGAGGAACTCTACAATCCATGCTATACAAGAGTGCGCAGTAAACTCATTGTTTTGTCAAGCTAGACTTTGGTGGAATCATTACTTTGGTCTGTTGTTGATGCCCTGCAAAAATTGTTCGTGTCTCCTCAAAAGAAGTTTAAGAAACAATGACTTGGGATTTTTTGTTTTGTTTTGTTCTTTGTTCTTTGCTTTTTTTTTTTTTTTTTTAAGATAGTCTTAAACTACATCGTCTCACTATGTAGTTCTGGCTATCCTGGAATCCACTAAACAGAACAGGCTGGGGTTAAAGGCATGTGCACCTGGCTTAACAATGAGATTTTTATTACAACTATGTGCTAGTTGATTTTGATGGCAACTTGCCACAAATTAGAATCACCTTAGTAGGACGCCAATGAATTGCCCTGATTGCCTTAATAGACGGGAGAAAACCAGCAGCCCAGATAGAGAGGGCATGATGGGAGTTTATTGCCTTTTGAGGGCAGCCTTCTTGCTGCAAGCTTATTTACCCTGTTGCTACTGTAGCTGATTCCTTCATCGCTGTCAGAACCAGAGCTTGCAGGCTTCTACTGTTGGCTAAGGACTGGTGGCTCTCCAGGAACCCGCCAGATGTTTGCCACCAGATTGGGAGTGCTGAGACATCCAGCCTTGCGGACCTAGCAACTACTAGGTTGTCAGCCTCTCTAGTGTGAGTCAGCCTCGGTGGGATGACTCAGATGGCAGAGCCACCCAGATTGAGCAACTACAGCTGTTGTTACTATTTCAAAGTAAGCAGATTTAATAAATTCTATTAATATATATTATCTATATTCATTCTATTGGTTCTGTTCTCCTAGGGAACCCCGACTAATACAGGCTATAAAACAAACAAACAAAAAGATAGCATATGTGTGATGGCTAGTTTTTATGTCAGCTTGTCACAGGCTAGAATCTTTTTGGAAGAGGGAACTTCAATTGTGAATATGCTGGTACCAGAAGGGCCTGTGGGCAAACCTGTGATACATTTTCTTAATTAATGTTTGATGTGGCTGGGCCCATCCCACAAAGGTTGGTGCCAACCCTGGGGAGGTGATCCTGAGTTGTATAAGAAAACAAGCTGAAAGTCGGGCAGTGGTGGCGCACGCCTTTAATCCCAGCACTTGGAATTGGAGGCAGAGGCAGGCGGATCTCTGTGAGTTCAAGACCAGCCTGGTCTACAGAGTGAGTTCCAGGACAGGCTCCAAAACTACACAGAAAAACCCTGCCTCGAAAAAACCAATCAAACAAAAAAGAAAGAGAGAGAGAGAGAGAGAGAGCGCGAAAGAAAGAAAAAGAAAGGTGGGCAAGCCGTGAAGAGGAAGCTAGCAAGTAGGACTCCTCTATATTAGTTCCTTCTCCCAGGGTTCCTTTCCTGATGTCCCTTAGTGAAGGACTGTGACACAGAAGTGTAAGCAAATTAAACTCTTTCTTCCTCTAGTTGATTATCGTCGTGATGCCTTATTACATTAGAAACCCTAAGACAATACATTTGTCAAATCTCTCTAAGTTCCTTTTTCATAATTGGATCACAAGAGATTCGAACACCTACACATAGTAATATTAGGATATGCCTTTATATATAATATATAATAATTAGGAACCTTTATATGAAAGACAAAAGGGCTTTCTTATTGGGTTTTGCCAGGAAGATAATGTCTTGCATTTAAAGGTTGATTAAATTTTACAGGCGCAGAAAATTTATAGTCTGCTTTATAGAAGGGAAATTTAAAATGTAAATTTAAACCATAAAGAATTAATTTACTAGCTTGTATGTAGATACTTTTGAGTAGTGTCTGGGCTTCGCACCCTGTGAAATAGACATACATTTTTCTCAGTTTTGAGATCAGTTGTTTCCACCATTGGTATGATAAAGTTGCTACTCAGCATTGATTCATTGTTAACAGATAATACATTGTATTATAAATAATGGTAGGAAATTAGGTATCTTAATATCAAATTCTGTATATATGTGCATTATAAAATTACTGTGGTAAAGTTGACCATAACCAAGACATTGATTGTTCGCTTGGTTGTTTTTTTTTTTTTTTTTTTCGAGACAGCATTACTATGTAGCAGTCCTGACTGCCCTGGAACTTGCTCTGTAGACCAGGCTGGCCTGGAACTCACCAAGATCCACCTGCCTCTGCCTCTTGAGTGCTGGGATTAAAGGTGTGTGACACCAATGCATGGCTAAGACATTGCTTATAAAGTTGTTTGTTTAATGCTTTATGTTCAAGACATAATCTTTCTTAAAATGATGATCTACTTTTAGTAAAAATTAAAAAGTGCTTAATTTTAAAAGACAGATGCTGTTGTGATCTGGCTGCCCTCACTCCCCATGACAGACAGGGGAACTTCCTTGTGGTCTGTAATTAACAAGGATGTTTGTGTTCTTTCTGGCCGGTGGTTTTCCACAGAAGCAGTAGAGGTATAAAAAGGCTTTAGCTGAGGCAAAAATAAAGGTTGCTGTTCTTCCACCTGAAAAGAAGTGTCTGTGTCTCAATCCTGGCACCCCCCCTACCCCCACCCCCGACCCCCGCCACACACACTAGTCTCAGCATCCAGGCCCTGCTGGCGCGGCAGATGCTTAATGTTTTATGTTTCCTGTAAATTTGTCAGGCTTTTAACAGACTCAGGGAGCTCACTTAAATTCCTCTTTAGGGGCTGGAGAGATGGCTCAGCGGTTAAGAGCACTGCCTGTTCTTCCAAAGGTCCTGAGCCACATGGTGGCTCACAACCATCTGTAATGAGATTTGGTGCCCTCTTCTGGCCTACAGGCATACATGCAGACAGAATACTGTATGTATACATAATAAATAAATAAATCTTTTAAGAAAATTCCTCTTTAGGCTGATGTATTTTGATGGCCATGTTATAACTTTGATTAAATAGGACCATCACATGTGAAGTATACTCATGTATCAATAGATAAGTTTTTTTATGTTCATTGTTGTTAATTCTAAAAAATGTTTCTAAAATATGTTTCAAAGTATAAATTTAATTAGAGGATTTTCTATGGTTAAAATTAAATGCATTTGCCGGGTGGTGGTGGCGCATGCCTTTAATCCCAGCACTCGGGAGGCAGAGGCAGGCAGATCTCCGTGAGTTCGAGACCAGCCTGGTCTACAAGAGCTAGTTTCAGGACAGGCTCCAAAGCTACAGAGAAACCCTGACTCAAAAAACCAAACCAAACCAAAACAACAACAACAAAAAGAAGTTGGTTTTCTCATTCCAGTGTAGGGCCCCATAGATCAGATGACCAAGCTTGTACAGCAAGTGCTTTTACCCATGAAACACAGCGAGGCTTTCCTTCCTATAGCATTGCTCTTGTGTGTATTCACGTACATTTGCTTTGGCACATATCGGGAGGTCAGAGGACAACCTGTGTGTCTCTCTTTCCCCATGTGGGTATGGAGGATCATCCTCGAGTCCTCGGGTTTGGTGGCAGACATCTTTCCCCCATGGAATCATTTCAATCAACTAAGGTAATTGCTTATGCTTTCCTCTGATTTTGTCAGGTTTTGACTATTTGGGTCTTAACAAAGTCGGGGGTCATTTAACTATCTGTTTTATTTTCAGCCTTGTAATGACCTCCATATTAATTGTTCTTCTTTTAATGTGACCTTAGTACTTTCCCCCCACCTCTCCTACCGTGCCCCATTCCTAGTACATTCACTACCCTATTTTCTGACAAGAGGATTCACTGTGGCAGGGGTGGGATGAGACTGACACCTCAAAGGAGGTGACCAGATGTAAGGAGATTCAAGGAGCAAGTAGCGGTGCCTGCTTGCTTAACCCTGAAGGAGGAGGGAAATTGTCATGATGGAAACAAGTTAATGGGACATGGTGGGCGGCGGGGGGGGGGGGGAGCTTGCCCATCGTCCCAGTATTTGGGAGATTAAAGCAAGAAGGTTTGTTTCAGTTCAGCCTGGAATTTATGTAGCAAGACCTTGTCTTGAAACTAGCAACCCGAATGGAATTGCTACAGCAGCCCTGCTAAAGGGGACTGAAGTCCAGAGGTCGATGGAGAGGGTTTTTCTGCATGGCTACCTGACACTAACCCATTATCTTCTAATCTTGGATCCTATGTATATTGTGTATGATACGTGCTTCAGACACAGGCATATTTTAAACATTTTCACAAAACCAGGGGAACTGTAACTATCTTGCATGACTGGAACTATTTGGAAGAGGGACACTTTCTGTTCCACCCTTCTGCTATAGGACTCCTGAAAACTGGTCCCCAAAGAGCTAAAAACTTCCCTAAGGGTTGGTCTACCCTCTGAGACAGTGTGCCTGAACTAATGGGAGCTCACCAAAGGCAGCTGGACTGGGACTGAATGAGCATGTGATCAAACTGAACCCTCTGAATGTTGCTGACAATTGGGGCCGAGTGAGAAGCCAATGATAATGGCACTGGGATTTGTCTTTACTGCATGTACTGGCTTTTTGGTATCCTAGTCTGTTTGGATGAACACCTTCCTAAGCCTGGATGGAGGAGGGAGGGCCTTGGACTTCCCACAGTGCAGGGTACCCTGCCCTCTCTTAGGACTGGAGGGGGAGGGGGAATGGGGGAGTGGGAGGAAGGGAGGAAGTGGAAATTTTGATTGGTATTATTTATAAAGTAATAAAAAATTATCAGGAAAAAAAAGCAAACCAAAAAAAAAAAAAACTTCCTTAAGAATCCCAGGCTGGGGCTGAGAGGGGAAGGCCAGGGAATCCACACAGTTCAGCAAGCTTGAATTAACATCCCCAAATTCTCTGACTTTGTTTCATCTTTTTAATAAAATTGTAACAGTGCTCCTGGAGAAGGCTGGAGAAACCAGACAGTTTTTTCTGGACTGGCCCAAATTATCAGTAAATCAATGTTCCTTTGTCAATTTGCTTCCCGGTTGCCTTTAACACACAGTAGGTGTATGAAGCTAAGTGCCCCTGTCATCAGATGACATTGTTTTTTGTTCACAATTTAGTAAACATCTTTAATGACTGCTTAAAATGATAACAGGGCTGGAGAGGTGGCTCAGCAGTTAAGAACACTTGCAAAGGACCTGGGTTTGGTTCCCAGCACCCACAGCACGTGGCTTACAATAGGCTGTCTGTAACTCCAGCTCATATGTAGGCCTTACATGTTTGGAATCAATTTTTTCACCTGTGACATATTTGCCAATTATTATAATAACCTGCTGATTTTACTTGTAGCCTAGAAGAGAACACCACTGTTCTCTTACCCGCGGGCTCAAGGGCCACTCCTTCTATCCAGGTGCCTAGGAAATACACCTAGGGCCTGAGCTGCAGCATGGACTGCAGAACAGGCGCCACCGCTCACATTCTTTTTATACTGCTAAATAACAGCGCCCACGCAATTCATAGATTTAAACAAGTCAGAAGACCACATGGTATCATATCTCAGCAGGGGGTGTCACCAGCCCAAAAGCTCTGGTTGGCTGAGTGTTTCTGGAGTTCATCCCAACTGGTGTTCATTCAGCTCTAGTTCCTTAAGGTGGTGGCCCTGTTTTCATGCTGGCTGCCAGCTGGCCACCCCACTTCATCTTGGAGAAAATGTGATGCGTAGCTTTCTTCTGGAGCTTTGGCACTCTGGGACCTCTTTTGTTTCTGGATGGGGAAGGCTTTCCTCCTCCTCCTCCTCCTCCTCCTCCTCCTCCTCCTCCTTCTCCTTCTCCTCCTTCCTCCTTCCTCCCTCGTACCTCCTCCTTCCTCCTTCCTCCCTCCTCCCTCCTC
>PVIU01029346.1:0-17687 GCA_004026605.1 Ondatra zibethicus
TCCCATTAGATCAGTCACACCGTTTCAATGGGTGGACGAACCCCTCGCAGTCCTGACTTCCTTGCTCATCTTCTCCCTCCTTCTGCTCTTTATCTGGACCTTGGGAGCTCAGTCCAGTGCTCCAAGTGGGTCTCCGTCTCTAGCTCCATTCATCGCCAGATGAAGGTTCTATGGTGATATTCAAGATATTCATCAGTGTGGCTATGGGACAAGGCCAGTTCAGGCACCCTCTCCTCTACTGCCCAATTACCTAGCTGGGGACATCCCCTTGGACACCTGGGAACCCCTCTAGAGCCAAGTCTCTTGCTAACCCTAAAATGGCTCCCTTAATTAAGATATCTTCTTCCCTGCTCCCGTATCCATCCTTCCTCCATCTCAACCATCCCACTTCCCCAAGCTCTCCCCAGTCCTCCCTTCTTCCTTCTCTTTCCTCCTCTCCACTTCCCCAGCCACACCCCCACCCACATGCTCCCAACTTTTGCCCAGCAATCTTGTCTGCTTCCAATTTCCAGTAGGAACCATTTATGTTTTGCTTTGGGTTCACCTTATTATTTAGCTTCTCTGGGATCACGAACTATAGGCTCAATGTCCTTTATTTATGGCTAAAATCCACTAATGAGTGAGTACATAAGATATTCATCTTTTTTGGGTCTGGGTTATCTCACTCAGTATAGTGTTTTCTATTTCCATCCATTTGCATGCAAAATTGAAGATGCCATTGATTTTTACCGCTGAGTAGTACTCTAACGTGTAGATGTGCCACACTTTCTTTATCCATTCTTCCATTGAGGGGCACCTAGGTTGTTTCCAGGTTCTGGCTATTGCACATAATGTTGCTGTGAACATAGATGAACAAATGAGTCAGCTAACTGTCCCACAGGCCACATGCAGCTCATGGCCTCTTTTGTACAGCCTTGGAGCCAGAAGTGTGTATTTCCTTCTCGCTGACTGTTTGCTGCTCAGTTTCAGGACATTCAGCACCAAGATCAAGAGCCCTGGAGCTCCCTGGATAGCATTTGGCTCTACTCTGGCAGCCTGCTCACTCATCTTCTGTCTCTGTGCCTCTCTGCAGGGCCTGGATATCTGACCTTCCCAAAGCTCTCTCCAAGATGAGTTCAGGGATTAGCGTACATCTGGCATGGAACAATAATTCAATAAGCGGCCATCATCAGAGTCCTGTATGTGTTTTGTTAGAATGCCAGAAACATGGGGAGAAAACCTTTTTAGATCAGAAATTAAAATAAGACACTATTAGTCTGAGTCAGGGCAAGGCTGACCTAACATGTTAGCAGATGGTTTTGGTTCTTAAGAACCTGCCACATGTCTAGTGAGTCAAAACTCTAGTGGTCTAGTAGTGATGAGCAGTGATGCTGTGCTAAGTGGGGGAGGCAGCCAGAGTCTGGTCCCTGCCTCCGGATCCAGGAACAAGGGTGTTACATCATACAGGGAACAGAAGCAAGATGGATACCTCCAAAATGCTGTTCCCTGGGGTATTGTTGCCAGGTTTTCTGGAGTGCCCACCACCACCAGGTGTTGTGGCACACAACAGTCCCAGTGTTTGGGAGATGGAGACAGAAGGGTGAGGGGTTCAGTATCATCTATAGCTTACTATATATATATATATATATGTGTGTGTGTGTGTGTGTGTGTGTGTGTGTGTGTGTGTGTGTGTGTAGTAAGTTTATATATATGTATGTGTATATATATATATGTATGTATAGTAAGTTTGAGGCTAACCTAGGCTACATGAGACCCCGTCTCAAACAACAACACAAGTGTTACCTTTTGTCAGGCTAAGACCTCACAGCTGCGGGATCTTTTTCTTGCAGATTTGCAAAGCTTTGAAAGCGGAAGTTGAGAGAAGCCTGGGTACTGGACGCATGGAGGCTGAAGTCCTCAGCAAAGAATCCCACTGACCCCACCCCAGGCTCTTCCCCATGAAGAGCCATGGCTTATTCCAATTTGGGGAACAATGGCATGTTGAAGTAAAAGCCTTTGAACAGGTCTGAAATGGTGAAATTCAGCCATGAAGGTGAAGGACCCTTCTGTGGTTTCTAAGGTGTACAGGGAGAGACCTGGGAGACTCGCAGTGAGTCGACACCTTCCACATGCATAGAGATGAGGTCAATAAATTGCCAGAGAATCATGGAGAACAGTTTGGGTTCTATACATGCCAGAATGTGGTTCTAGAACATGCATGATACAAGTTTAGCTTGAGTGCAATGTTGTGTTTGGGAAACAGACTGTGTGTGTATGGACAACCATATGGAGACCAGAGGACAAATTCAGATGTCCTTTCTTGGTGCCATCCACCCTGATTTTTGAGACAGGGTCTCAACAGACTGATCATCAAGCCCCAGGGACCTACCTGCCTCCATCTGTCAGAACTGAATGACAAGTGTGTGCCATCAGGCCTGGCATCTTTTAAAGATTTATTTTTAATGATGTGTGGGTATAAGGTCGGGGGTGAGGGTGTTCACACATGATTTCTGATGATCCAAGGGGCCTGAGGCATTAGATCCCATGGAGACAGAGTAAAAGGCAGTTGTGAATGGCGCAATGTGGGTGCTGTGAAATGGATGAGGGTTCTTAACCTCTGAGTCATCTCTCCAGCCACCAGGGCTGGCTTTATTTATTTATTCTTTACAGTTAGTTCTGGGAGCTGAACTGGGGGTCTTCACACTTGATCAGCAAGCACTTGGCTGACTGAGTTATGCCCTTCCACCAGTCCCAGGCCTGAGTTTTTAAATAACGGTCTGATGGCTCGGGGAGCCTTACAGAGTGGCCAAGAGGTTCAGTCCTCGTTAAGGCCAGTGAGGCTTTCTCAGTTGGTGAAGTTTCTGATTGCTAATGATCTGTTGCAGGATCCTCCCCCTCCCCGGAGTTTGGGGGATACAGCAAGGCAGTCCCTGAGATCTCTAACAGGAGAAAATCGCCTCCTGCCGAGAGTCATCACCAGTTTCCAGGAAGAATTTTGCCTTGCATGCTTGCTTGCTTCTTAATCACCCTCTAAATATGCATTTTCACATTATCCCCTAATGGCACCCAGAGAATCATTAGAATCTGCTGGGACCCTAATCCACGGTTCTGCAGATCTCTAAGTATGTAATTTCCCTCCATGACGCAGGTTTCCGAAAGTCCACAAATAACCATTTGCAAGATAGAGTCGCAGCCCCAGAGTCAATTACAGCAAAGGCTGCAAAGAATCTATTTCCTTTTTGAAAATTAAAATGTGAAGTTAGTAGTCACAGCACTCCAGCCTCCCCTTTGCCTGAGTGGGAGGTGGAAAATGAAGCTCACTCCTCCTCTCAGGCCTGAGGGGCAGGATGCTGATTTGGCCTGGTTGGGGACTCTGGGCCACCTGGGTGGTGGCTGGGGGAGAAGCCCTTCTCAGTGTGGTCAGTTGCCGGGCTTCACGTCACACAGGATGACTGTCTTCTTCTTCCATCTTGAGGTCACATGTCCTGAAAAGGATTGAGGGAACCAGCTGTGACCATCCGGCCCATGACGATCTTCCTTTGCAGAGGTGGCCCTGCAAGGAGGTGTGAAGGGACTGGAACAGCAGAGGTGTGGCCTGGCATGCACACATGCACTAGAGGTGTGGCGTGGCACACACACATGCACTAGAGGTGTGGCCTGGCACACACACATGCACTCCACATCCACTTTCACAGTCCAGGCCCTCAGCTCTCTCTGGATGGCTCTGCCTACCTTTGCTATCCTTTCCCCCGCCCCCGGCTTTCTGTGGGAAGGTGCCCCTAGATTCAAGAGGACTCTAACACAGGACCTTTCCTGGCACCTGCTTCCACTCCCAGCATGATTGGCAGTTAGGGCATCTTCTTTCTAGGCCTATTTCTCTCCTAGCACAGCGGCGGCTTCCCCAGGATTAGAGTGTTGGCAGGAGACAAGTTTCAGCACATTCCAAGATATCCCAAGTCTGTGGGTGAAAGGGCAACTTATCTTTCCCGAGGTCACACAGCTATCACATGGATGAATCCCACGCTATCTCAGAACCCCTCTTTTGCTCTGGAAGTCATGGGACCTCTCTCACACATGGCAGGTGCATAGACAGCAGAGACTGGCTGCAAACTGAGGGCCAAGATCCAAAACCACTACCCTGACCAACTTTCTTCCAGGGGCTTCTGGTGTGGGGGTTTCCTATGTAGAACCAATCCAGCAAATCCAGCCCCCCACCTCTGCTTGGCCCCCTCTGACCCCTCTGCCCACTGTCAAGCTCTCCAGCATGTGTGCCTTGGCCTAGAGAGGAGTTCTGTGCAGCCCTGAATCCACTCCAATTGTATTTTCTCTCTGTCCCTTGAAGAATCGAAATTGCTGAGTGCCTGCTATTTTCCCTGAAACTGTATAGCAAAAAATCTTCTCCTAACCCTGAGAGTCTGCTTTCTGCCCAAAGCACATTTTTACAGCCAAGTTATTTCTGATTCTTTAAAAGCAAAAGCAAAAAAAAAAAAAAAAAAAAAAAAAAAAGGTCTGGAAGAAACGGACTCTGTTGCAATATAATGTCCCAGCAAAAACTTGGTTGACTTGGCTATCCTGACTGAGCTGACTGAGGGGAGTCTGGGGGACATCTGGAGTAGTACTGGGTAGGACCAGACACACTCGAAGATGCAGGCAGGATGCCTGTGGCACTTTGATAAAGCCAGAGAGCTGATGGGGAGGGTACAGATGGTTCTATGGTGAAAGGAGAGTTGTAGCCAGGTGGAGAGAGCAACACTCGCAGGTCTGCTCTGAGCTTGGGAAGGGCCCTGGTTTGAAATGAGCTGTTTTCTGGGATGCCATGCAAATGCCTTGACTAGTGAATTGACTTTAAATTCATGATGTGCATGTGCATGCCTAGTGAGCTTGAAGCGGTTGAGGCTGGGTGTGGATATTTTGTGCTGGGTGTTTGTGACCAGGGTGGTCACACTGTCACTCTTACCTGTGGATCTCCAGGGCTAGCCACACTTTCTGGGATGCATGTAGCAGGCACTCAATAAATGTCTGGGGACTGTTTGAGTACTTGTGTGGAGTCACTATTTAGGCGCTGCATGCATGCAGGGGTCTGAGGGGTGTGTCTTTGTGTGACTCTGTAGCCG
Organism: Ondatra zibethicus; assembly: GCA_004026605.1. NCBI lineage: Eukaryota > Metazoa > Chordata > Mammalia > Rodentia > Cricetidae > Ondatra > Ondatra zibethicus. The sequence goes on from PVIU01029346.1 coordinate 5,094, forward strand.
AGGCATAGAATGTGAGCTCCGCGGAGCACAGGCCTTGGTTGACTCCATTCTGTCTTATTCCAGGGCTGATTCTAGTGAGTATGCTGTCGCATTTCTACCTGGGCAAGGGTGAGCAGTGTTTACGGGAACCTTTGTATTTCATTGTGCCTATAATGGTGAGCGTGGAAGCATCTGTACCTGGGAGCAAATGTGAGTAAATGTTCGTGTGGCCAGGGGTGAAATGGCGGCCTCAGGGTGGATGATGGAAGTAGAAGCATGATGAAGGAATTATCTAGAAGGCCTTCATGTGTTTATCAAGGTCCCCAACCATGGGCTCTGGCTTCTCTGCCAACGGTCCTTGTATGTGTGGATTTCAGTCTCACAGTCTTCTTCAGGCATAGATGAAGCTGAGAGTGCATTGCTAAGGAGACTGCATGCACAGGGACACCTTTTACTTCTCTCTGTGTGACAAACCCTCCCTTCTTTCCATGTCCCATGCCCATGGCAATGACTCTTCCTCCACTGGGTCTCTGCCAGGCTTTGCTAGAGGTAACCAGGACTCTCAGGTGGGCCCAGGTTGTTGATTCATGAAGTCATTGTCCCCTCCTTGTCTCACACGTCCTCCTCCAGTGCCTCTGTTTCCCTCCACACCCCATGAGGAATACTTTCCCTCCTCAAGGTCAGTTTCCTCTCGAGGCTATCCACTGTGGGGGACCAGACTAGGGAGGTGGCATTTCTGTGGCTTTTTAACAGTGCCCTGTGTGGTGGCTGTTGATGACAAGATCTTGTGTTTTTGTCATCATCCTTGCTTCCTGGGGAGCACAAGACCATTTGCAAAGGCCAGGACGACAGTGTGGAATTCTGGAAAAAATAGGACATTGTAGACATAAAACTTCCTCCACGTAGAAGTGGAAACTGCGGCATGAGGGTACCCAGATCCTCCCCTCTTCCAGCCCTGGCCTGCTCTGACAGCACTCTTTCCTTCCTTCCGCAGACACCATGCCACCGTGTATTCTGTGTGACACAGTGACTGACTTACCAGATGGGAATTTTGATAATGAGAGGTGGAGAAAAGAGAGCTCAGTCTGCTGTCTGATAAGCAAGTCCAGGGTCCTTGATTTTACATTTGAGGAACTTAAATGAACCAAGGTCACCCTGGATATTAGGGGCAAAGCCAAGGATGGTGTTTGAGTCCACCCTGTACCCAAGACAGACTCCACCAAGCCCCTTCTCCCACTATGCTCTGCTCCCCTTAGATCCCTGACAAGTTTGGGTTGTAAACATGTGACCAGCCACAAATCTAGCTGGCAGCTCCCCTGCTGCCTGTCCCTAAGGGGTCCATCCACCTTCTGGTCCTTTCCTAGAACCATGGTATGTCTCTGGTCTACCACAGAAGCAGGCTGGCCTCCAGTGAATGGCATACTCATGTGGCTGAGAGCCTTGCTGAGTCACGTGGTCTGCTCTTGGGGAACGGGAGGCAGACACTCTCTGAAGCCTGGAACATAACCACAATAGAGCTCTGGTGCTGACAGAATGGGGTGAGGCAAACTGGGGCTGGACTGGACACCAGGTGGCTGCTTCTTGTCCAGGCTCAGTCTAGTTAGGAAGACGCAAATATGAGGCAAAAGGCTTTGAGCAAAAGACACCAAAAGAGGGAGGATCATAAGGACAGAAAGCAGTTCGGGGATCCTGGGGACACTGGAGAAAGCAGGGGCATTTTGTGGGTGCCCTCAGGCCCCACTCACAGTCAAGAAAAGGGAGGACATGTTCTGGGTGGGGCATGGACCCATTATAACAAGTGAAGCCCACAATGAGGGTATGGAGGCAGAGGGCTGGGTTCTAAGCCAGCCTGGCATCCTGCATGGCTTCTGTGCACAGTAGGCCTGGCCTTACGTGGAGAACTAACACTGTGCCTCTGTAAAGGGTCGGAAAGCATTAAACTAGCATCATTCCTTCACATAAGTCAGGGGTCAAGTCAAAATCAACTACAAGTGAGTACCCGGAAGGGAACTGAAGTGTCATGAAGAGAAACTAAGAGAGGCAGATGGACTGGTAATGTCAGGGAACATATTCACAGACATACATACTTCTATCCCTAACCCTCAGCTGTGGTTCAGGTCCCAATGTCCAGGACTCTATAATGGTCACCTTCTATGAGTGCTGCCTCAGTGGAATGTCCCCTCCTACAAGGCTTGCTTTATGTTTGTGGACACCCTTGTTATGAATTGATATCATCAAATACTAAGTTGCTGCTGCTCAGCCACTATTAGGATGGAAGGGCACACACTGAGGACAGCAGGTCTCCTAGAATTTTAGAACAAGTGCTTGGGAGGTGGGCAGGACTCTCCTGTTCTTCCATGCTCTGCAGGGGCACTGCCTCTGCTAGTGACAGAGGTCCTACACTGTCCCTCCTGGACTTCACTCTCCCTAATCTCTACAAAGGAAGACTGAGTAGCAGACACTTGCCCTACTTGGGATCAGGCTGTGACCTACCCAGGATACAGATCAGCTGGGCCTCTGCAAAGCCCAGACGGACTCATATGGAGACTCACCAGCCTCAGTAAGTGGGTCTAAAGATAATCAATTGGTTTTCATTCCAAGTGAAACAAACAGCTCCGAGAAACCTCTATTTGAAACCACACACATAGCCAGGTCTGTGTCTAGTTAAATGGCGGTGCACGCTGACCTAACCTGGCAGGTTCCATGTGCAACCTGCTTGGTTTTCAGAAATGGGGTGGAGGTGAGGCTGGGCAGGAAGAAGGGGACCTCACCTTGCCGCTTCACCAAACTTCAGGGCCCAGGGGAAGTCCCATCTCCCAAGTGGGAGGTTCTGCCCAGTGATTTCCACAGCCTAAATCTCCTCCCTGTGTCCCAGGGACAGAGGAGTGTCCTGTCCTGGAGGTGACCATAAACCACAAAACCCAAACTCTTGGTCTTCCAGAGAAGAAAACAGAAGCTGTGCTACTTATCTATCAAGATCACAAGGCAGAAACAATCACAGAGGGACTGAGCCAGGCCTTCACTCTCCTCTGTTCTTTCTGTGGTACTGAAGGGAGGGGACCAGGTCCCTTGTATGGTGGTGGTCTTGACTGGGCCGGTAGACATTTCATTCCTGTAGCATGAAGGCCTGGTTGGTTTCTGTCCTCCCACCAGGTCCCTCAGTCATTAGGTCCCAAAGAAAATCACAGAGGTCTCCAGAAGATTATAAACTGATTGGCCCATTAGCTCAGGCTTCTTATTAGCTCTTGTAGCTTATATTAACCCATTATCCTTATCTATGTTAGCCACATGGCTCAGTACCTTTCTCAGCGGGGCAGGTCACATCCTGCTTCTTCGGTGTTCTGGGCAGAACTGGGAAAGAACTTCCTTCTTCCCAGAATGCTCCTGTTCTTCTGGCCCCACCTTTACTTCCTGTCTAGTTTTCCCACTTATACTTCCTGCCTGGCCAATTAGCGTTTATTTAAAACATGATTGATAGAATACAGACAATTCTCCCGCACCAATTCCCACACCCTGGAGACATACATTAAGATGGGCACAGAATACAAAGTTGGGGTTAGAGTTGGCCCCTGGGGTCGCAGGAGGGTGGAGTGGGGGATAGAGGGTGAGGCCCTGAAGAGCATGTGAGCATGGATTTTGGAAATATGAGATACCTCATTGTCTTTCCTCCCTGCCATGGCTCCAGGTCTCCTCAGAGTAAACCCATTGTTCTCTCTGAAGCCTTACATGGCCCACATCCACCCCAACAGCTCCCGGATCCAGCTTTCTGTGCTGCTACAGCTGTCTAGGCATGCCATGCCTACTTTACAGCTGAGGCCCACGGATGAAGAGTACTCAGCTAGGAAGCTGCATTTGGGCAGGGAATAGCAGAGTTCAGGAAGACAGGAATCATCACAGCCCAGGCCACGGGTGGCAGAGGGAGCCTAGCAATGTTTCTAGAGCAAGTGGCGACACTGGGATCGTCTGATGCCCCAGCCCTGGCAAGATGGAGCTTAGGATATGAGCGCTCCCAGACCAGACATCAGACTGATCTCACAGTTGTGGCCTGTGGTAGCCATGGAAAGCGGAAGAACATTGGTAGCCAAGTGCAGTTGGCAGGACTAAGAAGAAGTGGGCAGCAATGGCTTTCTCTGTGACAGTCTCTACAATGATCTTAACATGCATCCCTAGTGGGGACAGTTCTACCAAAAAGTTGCAGGTGCCCTATGGGGTTCACTGGGTTTGTGTTATGTGACTGACCGCAACACCAGGGCTTCAATCAGCTCCTCTTCCTCCATGAAGTGGGCATTGCCTGTTTCTCCTCCATCTCTGCACATGGCTGGTAGCCTAAGGCATTGACAGGCCATAAATAATAGCAATAATGAGAGAGTCTGTTCTGAGCGCAATGATTTTATGAAATTGCATTTTTGAAAAGGTTAATTTTTTCATCTCCCCACTTGTACTCCAATCTGGGGAGGCAACTGTGAATTAATTGAACCCACTTCCTTCCTGGTCTCTGAGAAAGCCTGGCAAGATGTTTGCTTCCCTGGGGCCTGATGTCCCCAGCTAGCTGGAAGCAGCAGTTTCTGGTCCCCTTCTCAGAGTCCAGTGAGGAACCGAGGCTGACACAAAGTGCTCAGGATAGGGACAAGAGATCCTGGTGGAGGGAAGGCCAGGCAGGAAGGGGGAAGGAGGCCATGGAGGTTATGTGGAGTGTGCTTGGGGGACAGCGTGTGGAGACATCAGAGATGAAGGGGGCAAGTAGAGAGCCGGGGATGAGTTCGCTTACTCATGGCATGGAGTGTGGGGGCAGATGAGTGACAGAAAGAAAGTGAATGAAGGCAGATGGACAGACAGACAGGCAGACAGGATGGAGCAGCTCCGTAGGCCCTCTTGCTCGGCTACATGGTTTTTCTCTCAAGTAAAACAAGTGAACTGTGGAGATAGCTCAGTTGGTAAAAGGCTTTGCAAGTGGGAGGACCTGCCCCAGGACCCTCTGAGCTGAACCCTGACACCAGCCAGATGGGTGGATCCCCATGTCAAGCTTTTAAAAGTTAAGGTCAGGATTCTGACCACTTTCAAGGCTCCTGGGAAAGAGGGCCTTGGAAGAGAAATGTAGATTCACCTCCTGGGGGAAGAGCTGGGGAACATGGAAAGAAAGAACTGGGCAGTGGAGACATTCTCCCCTGAGTGGATAGAACAGCTGCTGTCGGGACAACTACTCAGGGCCAGGAGGACCTCCGAGTGCAGGAACCAGGGGGACGTGCACAGCAGTGCGGACAGATTTAGGGCTCTCTTCCCACTTGTTCCTAACATGTCTTCACATATCCCAAGGATGTCCTCTGACCATGGCCTTGCCCTGCCCTGCTCTTAGGCCAACTGATGAGAATGTCCAGCCTCGAGTTTTTCATTCTCGTTCATGGAACCTTGTCACCTTCCCCAAACAGGGGACCAGCTCTTGTCTCAGCAACCTGACTCCCTCCTCTGCCATTGGTTGACTTAGGATATCATCACATAGAATATGTTCCATTCCCTTCTGGCCACACCCCCATCCTTCCTTCCTCTTCCACATATCCCCCATGGCTTGTACCATCTCCAAAAGCAAGTCCTGGAGTGGTTGAGACATGTCTTTGCTTTTATTTTTAGTTATTTTTCATGCATGTGGTATGTGTTTGTGTGTGCATGCATGTACCTGTAGCAGAGGTCCAGTGTCTGAGTAGTGATTTCTGGGGATCTACCTGCCTCTTCCCCACCTCTGATGGACTTCAGGTACCTGGCAATATATGTGGGTGCCAGGGATCTGATCATGAATACTCATGTTGTCTCTGCAAACACTTTACCAATTGATTCACTTTCCCAGCCCAAGACATGTTATTAAATGTACCCTGTTATCCTGTCTACACCAGGCCTCATTGTTTACCCTTCTGCCTACTTGTGAATTCCCTGTGGGACTCTATTGCATTTTCCCATTGGCTTAATCTTCCATCCCAACCCCATTCATTTGTCTCTGTTTGCACAGCTCCCTCCTCCATAAACCTGCAGTGTAGCCACAGGCCATGGCTGGGGGTAGTCTGCACCAAGAGACCAGTCTAGAAGATCATCTGCCCCCCTGCCCGTCTCAAGGCTAGGAGTCCCAGGGCTCCTCTCCTGTCCTAGAGGTACTCTGCAGCCTGCAGGTCTCTGCCTCAGGACCTTGTCACCTGCCGAGCTCCTCCCTGCTCAGGATCCCACCAGACCTTGGACACATGAGTCCATGTAAAGTCAGGGGTGGCACTCACGGTGGCCTCCGCTTGACCCCTGGGAGGAAGTGGGTGCAGTTCAGCTGCATTGGTATGCCAGCACATCTTGCTTTTGTTTCTGTTCTTGGGGCAATCCTCAAACAGTGACTAACTGGAACTCCCATCATGGTCCTTCTGCCCACACAGGAGGGGGGGATGGGTGAATATTGCTTTTCCTTGTGCTACGCCTAATGCTACACAGTCTTCCAGATGTCCCCAGAGCCTCTGGCTGCCACCACTGTGGCATAAACCTCTGTTTCATGTTTCCTTTCCCACCTCCCTTCTGCCCTCTTTCCAGCAATGTTCAGGGGTTGCCTTCTGGGTGTGTGCTGTTGAACCCTTATCTCAGGCTGTTCTGGGGCCACTTACCCTGAAACCCTGTCCTGGTGGCCTATAACAGCCAAGTGCCCTTGCAGCCCAGATCCCTGGATTTATCCTGAGTCCTCTCAGGGGCTTGAAGTCGAGCTCCCAGAAAAGCCCCGACTCTAGTGCTCCCAGCTCTGGCCAGCAGCCTGGCCTAGCCCACCACCTCGAGGGCTTGGGCCAGAGGCTTCTCCTCTGTCAGGACCCTGCTGTCATGTGGCAGGACCGTTTCTTGTGGCAGGACCGTTTCTTGTGGCTGGCATTATCGTGCACTGATTCATCTCTTTCTAGAGGAATGGGGCCAGCTGCAGAGAGCAAACATATTGAGTAAATTCACAAAGAACTCAACATTTTAATGGCGACACTAAGCGCCCTCTCACCATGATAAACATGCTGAACGCCTGAAGGCATTATGGCTTTCAGGCTGGCCACTCTGTCATAGGGAAAAATTAATCTTGAGATTTAATCAAATCCAGAGCTGCACACTGTGGGAGGGAAGGGGCTCTTCCCCTCTGTGATGTCCAGGGGAGGTCCCTCCTTCCAAGTGGCTTCATGGTGTCGTCTTGACTGAGTGCACATAGGCCTTCTGGGCCACACAGTTAACGCATTTTTGCATGCTGCAGCCTTCCTGGGAGCTGCTCCTCACACAGAGAGGTGTCGGGTGGAGTCTGCGGAGGGCAGATGCAGAGTTCTTATTTCCCTCTGATGGTGTCTTCCATGTCATCCCCTAGCACCCTCGGGTCCTCTTCTGAGGGTGCTTACAGTAGCCAGCATGTCATGCTGGTTCCTGTTCTCTCATAGCTTCACCTCCACCTGATTCTGTCCAATCAGATCGAGGGGTGAGTGTGCAGGGAGGGTCTTATTCCAGCAACTCTTACAATTCTTGCACCTTGTAAATGAGACAAGCTTTCTCCTGTAGGGGACCCAGTGTTGTGCTTTGTAACTCGAAGCTTGTGGGCTTTGTCTGGATCCAGAGAAAGAGTGTCCAGAAGATCTCAGGGGAGGAGTGGAGTCCATGACTGAGTCCTTCCCAAGGCGGCTCCTGGGAGGGTGTCATAGGACAGCGAGACCTTTACTGCTCTGGAGAGCACAGGCAGGCCACCCTTAGGGCCTCGGGGCCTCCAGAGCAAGTAGCTTCACAGGTGATTTGTGTGTGCACTGAAGTGTTCCAGGTGCTGGCCTGCACACGGAGAGGCTGCAGGGAGGTCCTGCTGGGGACGTGGACGGGGCCAGTGAGCAGAGCTGCTGCTTCAGCCAGAGAAGAGCAACAGAGAGTTGGGGGAGGTAGCGGATGGTGAATGAGGAGTTCTCCTGAAGGGTCAGGGGCCTGCCTGGAGGAAGGAGGCTTCAGTAGACTTCATCTCTGTCTCTGCCAGGGCCACCATCTGGCTCTTGAAACCCTCCATGCTGATATGTGGCCTATACGGTGTGTGTGTATGTATGGGGGGGGTGTATTCATGGCACCCTTTGCTAAGAAGTGGCAATGGGCTACCCAGCCTCCAGAGCAGGCAGAGGTAGGCAAGAAACCCCTGCGGATGTAGACCTCCTCCTTTTTGCTTGTTAGAAGCATCAAGGGTGGGCAGAGCACACACCTTTAATCCCAGCACTCAGAAGGCAGAGGCAGATGGATTTCTGAGGCCAGCCTGGCCAACAAAGCAAGCTTCAGGACACCCAGGGCTACACAGAGAAATCATGTCTCAAAAACCAAACCAAAACAAAAAAACCCAATAGCAACAGCAAAGAGCAAACAGAGGCAGCCATTCTCTGTGAGCCAGGCATGCTGTCTGGCTTGGGATGGAATGACTCTGGCGTGACCTTCAGCTTGGGCTCAAGGATGCAGTGTGGGATTCTGATGCGCCTGAGTGCATATGGAGTCCAAGGGCAGAGCCTGTCTCCGGGAGGGGGACCCTGCTTCTACCCCTGGGCCTCATCCCTCCCCAGCGCATACCAGGCATCCCATCACACAGTGGCTTCCCTCATTTCCTGTCAGACACAGTCAGCATGGGGATGGTGAACTCTGCCTAGCATCTCTGGGCTGTGAGCTGCTCAGAGGAGCTGATCCAGCAAGCCTCCTCTGAGAGAACAGCACACAGTGTTTAGTAAATGGCCCCATCACTAATAGGGCTCTGTGTCCTCATCAGAAAGAGCCTCCATATAGGTCAAAGGTAAACCTCTCGTCCCTCCACCCCACCCCTACCTCCTTGAGAAGCCCTATGACCCCAGGCAGAGTGGATAAGTTCTAGAGTAGAGGCAGTAAGGACACCAGATCTGCCTGCTACTTCAGGATTCAAGTTCTGAGAGGAAGAGGGAGAGGAGACACTGACCTGACCAAGGCCTGCTGAGTCCCCAGGAGGGGAAGCTTTCACAGGAGATGAAGGGGTCTGGAAGGAGAAAACGTCAGCAGACTGCGTGTGAGTGTCTGGAGTTCGCATGCCAGTGAGGATGATACATTCTGAGTACTGAAGCAGCATGCCCAGGGTCTGGAGCAGAAACAGTGTGCTCAGGATCAGGAGCAGAAGCAGCGTGCCTACTCGGACTCAGAAGCAGTGTGCCCAAGGTGAGGCTCAGAAGCAGTGTGCCCAGGGTCGGGAGCAGAAGCAATGTGCCCAGGGTAGGGCTCAGAAGCAGCGCCTGCTTCACTGATCTTTATTCTCTCAGCTGCTCTGGTGCCCTCTGGGCCTCGGTGGAAGAAGACAAAATTCCAAAGGCCGGAAGAGAGACCAGGGAAGCATCCTGGACAGCAGCTGCAATGGAGACAGGGAGCTGGCGGGCAGAGCAGCCCTTTGGCAGCCTGGTCGTTTCTCTGTGCCCCTGGCAGACCTGTGCCACACGGGAGCTCATTACTGTCACGTATTTGCCTGGACTTCTGGGCTCTTCTGAAGTCCTGCTTTACCCAATCAGAGCTATTTCTTTCAGACCTTGAGGAGCAGGGAAAAGGACCAGGGCAGAAAGTGAAGCCTCTAACAGTGAACAGGACAAGGGTGGGGCAGGAATGGATGAGATGTGGGGAGGGGTGGAACTGGCAGGAACAGGGCATGGGAATGGTGTGGAGCTGGAGTGGGTGGGGCCTGCTCTCAGGGAATAGAGTATGGTGGGTAGGGCCTGGGAAGGGATGAAGCTGGGTTGGGGCCTACCAGTGATGGAGTTGGATGGGCGTGGCCTGAGCTAGGTGGAAAGAAGTGGGGGCAGGCTGCTGAGGCCACTGGAGGGCTTGGAGTTCTGAATTCAGAAAAGCTGGCAGGTGTCACCATGGCAACTGCAGAACAGGGACATCTTTGAAAAAGAAAAAGGACAAGTTTGACGATTTTATTAGTTGTCTTTACACTCTTCACCAGGAAGGGGAGTGGGGGCCTGGAAGTGCTAGAGGCTGGGCAGTCGGTGGCAGTGGACCCCACAGAGAGAATTTGGATCAACCTGCAGGGCTGGGGATGACTGTGCAGTGTAGCCCCACCTCTCCTGGTGCTGTCTACCCACACAATGCCTTCCAGATCCTGCTTTGAGGACCTGAGTCATCTAGGCTTGATTCTAGGCAGGTCCTGGCAAATTCCCCAGACCAAAACTTTCAGGTTCAAGATTTCCCATGTCTCTATACATCAAGAGATGCTCATACTGGGGATCGTGGCAGAAAAGTGCAGGCACCCCAAATCACACTATCTGGCTTCAGCACTCCACAAGCTTCTTAGGATTGGGCAATCTGGATAGCACCCTTATGCTTTAACTGCCCAGTGATTGGAGAATAATCACAATGCCCAGCCTTTCTATGGCTGTGCTGATGCTCTGGGCACGCGCAGACCTCAGTTATGCAGCTGTGAGTAGATTGCAGGGTTTGGGGGCGGGCTGTGTGGAACCTAGCTGCCAGCCCCATCTCCATCTACGGACTGGGTACCTGCAACCTGTTGCTTGCTGTCACTAGGGAGCCTCATTTGTCACCGGGGAGTTGGGTAGATAGAAGGACACTTTCTCCCAAGGTCTGTCTCTGTGTGTCTCAGGCCCCGCATGCATACCAGAGTCCCTGGGCCTCTGTTTCTGGAAGGTGCCTTTTGTCCCCGGCAAGAAAACAGACAGTGGCGCAGCAAAGGGGTTTCAGTCCCCAGAGTGGGGTGTGTCTGCAGGGATGGGTGCCTCATCCAGCATCTTTGAAACCATCCATAGAGATATTGTCTTAGGCACTGAGGATTTCAGGGTGTTTAGATTTTACAGCTAAGTGCCCAGTCAGCCCGTTTTATCAGTAACTCCCATAGAGTGCTTCTTGCCCCAGCAGGCCCCCCTGTAACAGCTGTGTTATCCATAATTCCTAAACACAGCTCTGCAGAGGACATTGAAGGGGGAGGCCCAGAGAAGGCAAAGAACTCATCCAAGGTCACAGAACAGGCAGGTTAAGGAACTTGGATTGAAATACAGGACCAAGGAACTGAAAAGCATGATCCTTGATAGACCCTCAGCGTTAACTCCTGACCTGGGGCTGGGACCTTAATCACAGGGCCTTGCTGTGTGAGCTCATCATTTTAGCCTCTATTTAAAAAGAAAGAAAGAAAATTAAAAAGAAAAAAAAAACACGCACTGCTCCTGACAGGTAGGGCTGGGGAAACACCAGAAGCGTTCTTGCACCAGGCATGCAATACAGCAGGCACGAAATCGATGCTGATTTCAGCTTTCACCCAGGCCAGCGGGTACCATACAAAACCGCATGGGGAAGACAGTGTGCCCACAGCTAGATTATCAGGTTCTCAGGAGTCCTTGAAATTTTCCTAGAAACAGCCTTTAAAATAAAAGTCAAGTTGTATGCCAAATTGGATTCTGCCACAGCACAGATTCGTGGGGCTGGCAAGCTGCCCATGGTGGAGAGAGAAGGAATGTAGTTCAAGTTCCACCCTCCATGAGAGTGTGGCCCTGGCACAGGCCACAGCCTCAAAGGTGGACATTAGTTTGAGAACTGGAGAACTAGAGGCTTTGGTCCCTGCTCCGAGTTGAGTTTTATCTCTGTCCCCAGAAATCCAGTGTCTTGCTCCAGATGGCTGTGGAGAGCCAAATTTGGGTTTATGCCCCACCCACCCACGGGCTCCCTGAGGACCCTGCAACCAGACAGGTGCAGAGAAGAGAGAGGTGAGGCTGAGATGCCAGGGATATTTGAAGTCACATCATAAACTCCCCATTTTACAGACAGCAGCACCAAGGAGTAGGGGAGAACGTGATGTAACCAGGTCAGCGTTGGGACTAGAGTCCCTGGGTCTTGACTTAATGACCCTGAAGTTTGCAGATGCTACAATTCAGGGGATGAAACCAGCACTCCTTTCTCATGTCAGTTCTGGGAAAGGAACCCTCCGAGGGGTTGGTGGTAGGGGAGTGGGGATGGGAGGCTCCCTTAGTCTGTTTGTGAACACCTACTGTGTGATCCACTAGAGAGCTACTACAATGACGGGTTCATTGAAAAGAACCCGAGTGGACCAGAAAGATGGCTGAGCAAGCAGAGCGAATGAATGGGTTTCTCCTCTGTGATGCTGTCTAGCTGTGTGATCACAGGCAAGTGGCTCAACCTCTCTGCTCCTCTGTTTCCCGACTTGTAACATAGGTCATGATGACAGTGACTCTTTAGGCAATGGCAAGGTATAAATGAGTTCTACCGACACCAGCAGAGTAAGTAAACAGACACACATCTGCATGGTGGCCATGTGGCACAGTAGCAATGAGTACTGTCACCATTTACCTCCTAAAGTTTATGGGAACTAAAGAAGAGGTCAGCACAAAGCGGCTCAGACCTCATCCTAGTGGTGGGCAGAAGAAGGAAAATGTCACCCTCCCAGACACACGTGGCGCTCTGTGCAGCAGGCCCAGACACACGTGGCGCTCTGTGCAGCAGGCCAAGGCTGGAGGCCCTCGCTGGCCCCTGCAGAACTCTGCAGGGACCTGAGGACTCCACACACCTGATCCTCTCCTGTGACTTTGCACATGGGCCCCAAATTCTCCTGTGACTTCGCACATGGGCCCCAAATTCTCC
>PVIU01029347.1:0-17673 GCA_004026605.1 Ondatra zibethicus
GTGTATTGGATAAAATAGTTAGCAATTAAAAGATGTGATTTTGTTGTGTATTTTTAATAGCTATGCATAAATTATTTCTAATGACAGAAGAAGGGATGGTGCCACATTTTCCGAAATCCATTTCAAGCTCAGGCAGTCCTAAATGAAATACTTCAGCGCTCCGGATATGCATATTTCTTCTGTGTAATTTTATCACTGTGATGCAGATGTTGCCCTGAGGTTTGTGATGAAGGAGTGACATACTCAAAACCCTTTCCTCTTCTTCCAGGTAACAGAAAGAAAAATATCTCAACCTGGGAACAGGAAACTTTTCAAGTTACTGCTCTTTCTGTTTTTGGGTGCTTTAGTCTTTTCTCATCTACTTCCCTCCACCCCAGCACCTTCAGAAGTTTCTTCCCTCTGGTGCAGGCACCACTCACCAGCGGAAAGGCCTTTATAGGGTGGAGTGCTGTCAGCACAGGACTCAAGTATCTGGGGAGTCTTCTTGTCTGTTTCAATGCTGAGTAATAAATAACACAAGGCAAGCTGGCGATTTATGAAGGCAGGTAATACGTTATCTAAATACATGTTAGTATCTCCATATGACAGTCAAAAGCTTCTTTGATTTTACACAAAGGGGTGACTTTTAGGGAAGACAAGTGATATTTGCTCCCTACAAAGTGGATGAGTGTCTGAAGAATTGTTGAGCACCCATCATATGTATTTGCAAGATGCAAGGGTGGGAGGGGGAAGAGGGAAATAATTCCTGACAGAAAAGGAGGTAATCTAGATTGATATAGAGTCTGTTACTAAACAATAAATATCACAAAATTAACTCCAAACAAATGTATTGCCTCATATTTGATCAATACGAATATGGCAGGGGACAAAGCCAGAACCTCTGCTCACTGTTTAAAAAACTGAATTCAACCAAGAGGTTGCAGTAATAGCTACTGTGGGCCCAAAGCCTGGACCAGTTACTGCTGGGAGATGAGGCTGTTAGTAAAAAATAAAAGAGCACAGCTGTCTCCTGTGTTTTTGTCACTGAGAGCTACCGAAGGCCAGACTCAGGTCCTAGGGCCTGTTCGTGTGACATTTTCACACAAGGCAATGCAGTTAAACAGTACTGGCCAAGCAGCTGTTCCACAGTGGAAGACAATGGAGACTTACTGACACATAAACATAGGTAATCATCTTCTATGGTCTCAGGATGACTCTCTCTAATGGCCAAACACAGGCACAGTGGGGGTGGAAAGTGGGGGATCACTTCCTCCACCCTGAGTGATTCTGGTTGGAAGGGCAAAATCTGCAGACATATGAAAATGAGAGTAACTCATATCTCAGAAAGTGAACACATCAGAGGAAAAAATATGACTGGGTGCTAAGAGACAAAGAAACCAGTTTAAGTCTAGTGTGAGGAAGATGGAAAATTCCAGAAGATTTAGCTTTCTTTTCAGTAGACTGTACTAACTATTTTGTATATTTATATAGGTACCAGAATAAATATGCTAATTATACTGTATTTCAATAAGGGTTTTCTAATGTATAAAATATTTTATTAATCACATTTTTATACATGATAATCCTGCTATTGCATAAATAAAATGAATATTGATAAAATAGAATGCAGGAGGCACGTCCTGAATATTTTTATACACCCATCAATGCTACTTTGCTTCTCTTTTAAATTATGCTTAGCCTCATGATCAAGTGGCATTATTTTCTGTCTGTTTCTGGAAGTTGTGAAACACTCCACTTGCCAGAGATATTCTCTGAAAAGTGCTACAGGATAACACCTTTTGAGTTTGTAATAAGATCAACAAGATCATCTCTGGGTAACATGGAACCAACATGATGCACAGGAAGTAGTTTCAACCTAGAAAAGTCTTCAACACTCACATAGTCAACTTGAGAGTGGCCAGACAATGACAATGACAATCGTAGGAAAGCGCAGATGTAAACAGTTCCACAAACACTCGACAGAGCACACAGTCAACACCAGATACATATTGCAAATCTCCATGCTGAAAAGTGGACATAATTGTTATCATTTGTCATCAACAGTGTCCCAACCTATTTCTTTACTTGCTATAAATAAAAAGCAACTCTAGAACTTGCTGAAGGGAATTGTGGTTTACTATCAAGACTTTCAGAGGAAAGGGAAATGAGATGCTTTTATGTCCTGTGAGGAAGAAATATGAAGAAGAAGAACTGTGGCTCTTCTCATATGTCATCTCACCTAATACTCACTTTAAAGTTACCAGAGGCATATGCTCAGAATGCTGCCCAAAAATGTTAGTTAAACACCATAAACTACCTGCTTCCCTATTGGAAAGTACTTAGTCAACACTTGTCAATAACAGAAATCTACTGAGTAGCATAAATATTTGAATGTATAACCTTGAACTCAAAAATTTTGAGCATTTTTGTCTTGCTCCTACAATATGCTTTAAAATAAGCAAAACCAGCATCATTTTTCTTCTCTAAGCCTCTTTGGAAATCACTGTATTCTGATGCAGGCTCTTAAAATACTTTGCAGTCATTCTGTAAGATGCATAGAGAGATGTATAAAACAGATAAATTAGCTGTGACATAAAATGTGCAATGTAGTAATTAATACTAATGATCATGAACTGAATAAAATAATGTTTCTTTATCTAGTTATAAAGGGAAATGCGAGTATATAATAAATTACTGCCACTGGAAGAGCCACATCTTGTGCATTTACCACTATACACACGTGTCTGCTATACACAACTATACACAACATACACACTATACACAACATGTTTATTGTTTTATCATTATATCATAAACACCCAACTTACCTGCTTTATCCACTTATATCATCAGACCACTTGCTACAACACTGCTCAGAATTTGATTGACAAATCCTTTAACTAGCCTCCTGCTTTTTCTGTGATGTATCACTCTGTAGCCCTGGTCCTTACTAAGCCAAAGATAGCCTAGAATGCGAGTATCCCTTCTCTATTTACCCAATATTGGAACTGCAGACATGTGCTAACATGATAAACAATCCCTACAAATTCATTAATTTTGCCTGACTTTTAAATGTCTTGATAAATGGCAACTAACGATGTATTTCCAGAGTGATAACCAGATGCCCTAGGACATTCGGGTGCCTGTCAATACAGAATTCATAATGAAGGTCTTGAATGAGCAGATGGAAAAGGAGACTTAGGCATGGAAGAAGAATGGGGAAATCTTTCCTAGCCTTAGTTGCCTGCAGATAACTCCCAGGACAGTTATAGTAATATTACCCCTTAAAAAGTTTCCAGTGATGTCTATCAATATACACATAGCACCTTTGCCTTTGCTCACATGAGGTTTGGTAGAAAGCTGTGAGAATTGTATATACTTCTAATCTAAGTCATCAGAAGTCTAGATGGAGCTCAAGCAGGATTTCTGTTAATTTCTTGCATGTGCTTATGCCGCCTGAGGGTGCATTGAGAGTGGTCATTTTAGGGAATTCAACTGGGTAGTTTATTCTTATCTCAAATAGGCTCAAACTCTTGCATATATATGTATATATACATATATATTTATATAGATTTGCACATGTGTATATATGCATGTGCATATCTATATAAATATATAGTTTAAAGGCCTCTAGATACTAAAGTTTATAATATTATTTTCCTGTCATAAGAGTTTCATGTCACAAAATGATGTCCTTCCTACTCCTAGGAATTTACCACTCTGTGCACCATAGGTGCTGCTAGACACATGTTGTTCAATCTCTACCTAGATGTTTGATTATCATTCATCCTCAAAGTGGGCCCTGTAAGTATAATATCTCAGGGCAAGCACAGCCTGTAGGAGGAGGGCCTGCTTGTTTGTCCAGGCCACCCAGAACCAAAATAACCACACAGAAATTGTATTAAATTAAATCACTGCTTGGCCCATTAACTCTAACTTCTTACTGGTTAACTCTTACATCTTATTTTAACCCATTTTTATTATTCTGTGTATCACCACAAGGTCGTGGACTACCAGCAAAGTTTCAGCACATCTCTCTCTCTCCATCTTTCTTCCCAGCATTCCTTTTAGTTTTCCCCACCTATCTCTGTTTCTCTATAGCTCTGCTATAGGCCCAAAGCAGTTCCTTTATTAACTAATGAAAGCAACACATAGACAGAAGGACCTCCTAAACCAACAACCTGAAGAAAATCCACAGTTTTACACAATATTGGATGTTTTAAAGAAGGGCACAAATATCAACTTTGTTTATATTCTATTGAGCAAAACAAACCAGTAGGAAGATTGGCAAACTAGTAAACTCTCCTTTCAAAAACAGCCAATACTCTTTGGAACTGTAGTAAAGTCTATTATGTATATTCCATCTTAATTCACATATCCCCTATGTCTAAAATATGTAGACATACTTACCTCCAGCATAGGCTGAACATACTTCTTTGGTCTTCATTGGTATTACTCATATGCTGGAAGTAATCTTGTGTTTCTGAGAGGCAAGATATCTTAGGGACCCTCACTATCAACATCTATGTCCTCCAAATATGTTCTTCCTTCACCTGTGACATGTTTTTCATCACTTGATTTTGTTGTTCTCACACCGAATATTGAGACAATTCATCCTAAAGCCCAGCAACAGAATTCACACAGAATCACCTAGTTCATATTTTACTAGTCAAAAAAAGTAACAAGTCACAAAATTGCATGTGTGAAGTGCTAGGACTGATAATATTTCTCTGTTGGTAGTGTGCTTATGTCAGATGCCCAAAGCACAGAGCTGAACCTCCAAACCACTTAAATTGGGCCTGGTGAGGCAAGGTTGGACTCCCAGCATGTGGAAGGCAGGAAGTTCAGAAGTTCAAGAAACTATACAGAAAGTTGGCACATTCCTGAGCTACAAGAGGCTCTGTTTAAAAGAACAAATCTGGGGGAACAGCTTCATTTGCAGTTACAAAGCAGCAAAGGCAGTTGATGAAGAGGCTTGAGTACAGATTCTTCCAAACAACCTGCCACTTATGTCCAACTCTTATGAATTTAATCCTTTCTGACAAAAACAAACACACATTCAGACAAAAGCCACTTCTCATTGTTCAGCGACTTAACAAAGCAGGCTGTAGGGAACTGATTTTCCACTCCTCCCTCCCCTTTATTCCTAAGGAAAAAAAGCTTCCAAAAATATGAGAGCATTTTTTTTTTTTTACTTTTGACACCCAAAGTTCAAGTGATGGTTACTTTTAACAGTCAGTTTGTCATAATCTAGAGATCTAGAATCTCTTGGGAAAGGTGTCTCAGTGAAAAATGTGTCTATATCAAGTTGGATGTGAACCTGTCTTTAGAGTGTTATCTGGATTGTAGGAATTAGATTGGGGTGTCCCAGTCACTGTAGGGAGCATCATTCCCTAGCTAAAAAATCCTAAAGATTTAAATGGTAGAGAATGTGTGCTGAATGCCACTCTTCTGTTGACCAAGGATCTAATTGGTTGTTTAGGTTCTGACACTTTGGCTCCCCCATAATGATGAGCTATATCTTGGGAATACAAACAAACACAAACTCCTTTTCCTTAAGTTCCTTTTTAAAGGGTTTTTCATCACAGCATCAGAAATGGAGCTCAGAACTTAAAACAAGGTCATACACATGCTCATATTAATATTGTCTTAAGGAAGATCATAATCTGTGAGCATTGCAACCTTCCTGAGATTTAGGCTGTGTCTTGATGGAATGATGAGATACACTTTTATGTGATTTATCTATTACTGTTAATTTTATTTTATTTGTTTTTATTATGTATTTGGCTCTTTGGCCTCACATACACCAAGGAAGATTAAGCCCCACCCTCAATTACAATATTATGTGTAACATGAAGGAGCGGCTTGTTGGGGTTACTGTCCTGCCCGGTCCCCCAGCAGTTTAGTCCCAGAGAAAATCACACAGAGATTCTACATTAGGCTATAAACTGATTGGCCTATTAGTTCAGGCTTCATATTAGCTCTTATATCTTATATTAACCCATTGTTCTTATCTATGTTACCCACATGGCTCAGTACCTTATTCAGCGGGGCAGGTCACATCCTGCTTCTTTGGTGTACGGGTCAGGACTGGCGAGATAGCTTCCTGCTTCCCAGAATTCTCCTATTCTCCTTGCCCCACCTTTACTTCCTGTCTGGTTGTCAGCCAATCAGCTTTTATTTAAAATATAATTGACAGAATATAGACAGTTCTCCCACACCAACTTTGTATAGTTATTTTTATAGTGTTATGCTTTATTATATTTCTACGACACAAGCATTAGGTAAATGGATCAGAAATGATAATGTCTGTGTAACAGGAAAAATAAAAAAGTGTCATATAAATATCATAATACCATAAACACAAGGGTAAAAGATTATGTGCCAGGACATGGTGAAATATGAATATCTATTTGCATGATCTTTCATAAGAAACAAAATAAAGAAAGAGTATAGTCAAAAGAATGAATAACATAAAACAAACAATTTTTATTGTATTTCTGATACATTTACACACAGTTCTCAATATATTGTCTTTCATTACACTTCTCTAAATTGTATTCTCTTGTCATTGAGGTATTTATCAACTGATCAAATTACAGAGTGCTTTATATTAGACTTGTTGTTTGTTAATATAATTCCATATTAAGTTCAGTACATAAATTACCAAACAATACTTTTGGGGTACACACACCCTTAGATACATATATTCTAAGTGTAGGGAAGAGAAAAGAGAATAATTTAAGGATCATTCAAATCATATTACAAGTCACTACTTTCTAGAAACTTGTAAGGTTACCTCAGATATAGATTTACCACTCACCTTGTCTTCTTAAATAAATCAGAAAGATACACTGATGCTTCTTTTAACTGAAATTATTACACATGGAGTATGAAGCCTATGCTCTCATCAAATAGCAGTTACCATTCATGTGGAAACAAGTCTTTCTACCTTCAGAGAGTGATAGAAAACAAGCTGGACCCTTGTATGCACCTGAGACATCAGCACGTGGCCTATGCGAATGATATCTGAGTTACTAAAAACATGCTTGGTAGGAAATCCATTTTATTTTGGTAACAATTCTTGGAGATCTGTGGTGAGGGCTAGGAAAAGACTGAGCCTCATGCCAAAGGATATCAGCTGTGTCTCCCATTCAAACTTAAATGGTTTAATCTTTAGAACCTGGGGTAGTCAGAGCCACAAACTGGCTAAATTTCAGTCACAGCAATGTGTAGAAATTAAACCAAGATTTAAGACCTCAATATAAATCCGACCACACTGAACCTGATGGAAAAGAAAGTGGGATGTAGCCTGCAATACATGGGCACAGGAGACCACTTCCTATGTAAAATCCAAGTGGCACAGACAATAAGAGCAAGAATGTATAAATGGGACCTCCTGAAACTGAGAAGCTTCTGTAAGGCAAAGGACACAGTCATTAAGACAAAAAGGCATCCTACTGAATGGGAGAAGATCTTCACTAACCCCACATCAGACAAAGGTCTGATCTCCAAAATATACAAAGAACTCAACAAACCAGACATTAAAATTCTAAATTACCCAATTAAAAAATGGAGTAATGATCTGAACAGAGAATTCTCAACAGAAAAAGTTCAAATGGCCCAAAGATACTTAAGGTCATGTTCAACTTCCTTAGCGACCAGGGAAATGCAAATCAAAACAACTTTGAGATACCATCTTACACCTGTCAGAATGGCTAAAATCAAAAACACCAATGATAGGCTATGCTGGAGAGGATGTGGAGTAAGGGGAACACTCATCCACTGCTGGTGGGAATGCAAACTTGTGCACCCACTTTGGAAATCAGTGTGGCGGTTTCTCAGGAAATTGGGAATCAACCTACCTCAGGATCCAGCAATACCACTCTTGGGAATATACCAAAGAGATGCCCAATCATACTACAAAAGCATTTGTGCAACTATGTTCATAGCAGCATTATTCGTAATAGCCAGAACCTGGAAACAACCTATGTGACCCTCAATGGAAGAATCGATAAAGAATGTGTGGCATATATACACATTAGAATACTACTTAGCGGTAAAAAACAATGACATCTTGAAGTTTGCATGCAAATGGATGGAAATAGAAAACATTATACTCAGTGAGATAACCCAAACCCAAAAAGATGATTATGGTATGTACTCACTCATTAGTGGACCCTAGCCATAAAAAAGGACACTAAGCTTATAGCTTGCAAGCCTAGAGAAGCCAAATAGCAAGGGGAACCCAAAGAAAAAATATATAGATCCTCCTGGAAATTGGAAGCAAACAAGATCGCCAGGCAAAAGTTGGAAGCACGGGGTGGAGGCAGGGGTGGGGTGGGCAAAAGGGAAAGGGGGAGGGAGAAGGGAGAAGGGAAGGACTGGGGAGATCTTGGGGGAGTGGGAGGGCGGAGATGGAGGGAGGGTGGATATTGGAGAAGGGAATAAGATATCTACATTAAGGGAGTCATTTTAGGATTGGTAAGAGACTTGGCTCTAGAGGGGATCCCAGGTGTCCACGGGGAGGTCCCCAGCTAGGTACTTGGGCAGCAGAGGAGAGGGTGCCTGAATTAGCCTTGTCCCATATTCCCACTGATGAATATCTTGATCATCACCATAGAAATTTCGTCCGATGGATGGAGATAGAGACAGAGAGCCACATTCACATCAGAGGAATGGACTGAGCTCCCAAGGTCCAGATGAAGAGCAGAAGGTGGGAGAAGATGAGCGAGGAAGTCAGGACAGCGAGGGGCTGGTCCACCCACTGAGACAGTGTGTCTGATCTAATTGGATCTCACAAAATATAGCTGGACCAGGACTGAATGAGCATATGAATGTGGCTGCCATTGGGGGCTGACTGAGAACCCAATGATAATGGCACTGGGACCTATCTCTTCTGCATGTATTGCCTTTTTGGGAACCTAGTCTATATGGATGCACACCTTCCTAAGCCGGGATAGAGTGGGGAAGGCCTTGGGCTTCCCACAGGGCAGGATATCCTGCCCCCTCTTAAGGAAGCAGGGGGAGGGAGGAGGGATAGTGGGGTAGCAGAAGGGGACTGGAAGAAGGGGAGGAAGTGTAAATTTTTTAATGAAAAATAAAAGAATATGGAAGAAAGAAAATAATAAAAGAAATTATATAAAGATACTTTATTAGAGGATATCAACATCTGTCCTTCCTTCTGATCTTCCAACTGAAATTGATGGGAGGTTTTCAGTGGCTTCTCCAATTAACAGTGTTTCCAGCGTGGAGCATGCCTTTTTGCTCCAACCATCTGATAATAAAACCTTCTTTGGGTACTAGGCTGGGAATCATTTTCGATTTAGCATTCTGTATTATTTCAATCTCATAGCTCTAACTTCTCTGAATTCTGAAGTGTGGCAGAGCGATACAAGACAATATTATGCAATATTCTCCTCTTCTTTGATGTGCATCCATTTTCTCTTAAATTGTTATTTAGTACCATATGGTCAGCACTGAAAACAGAAATAAAAATAACATTATTCAGACTTAGGAGGTTGTATTTATCAATATAGGTATATAGACATAAGTGCAGGTGGTGTGGGACATCCTTCTGTCTCTGTGTTGCTTTTATTGGTTAATGAATAAAGAACTGCTTTGAGCCTATGGCAGGGAAGAACAGAACAAGCAGGGATAACTAAATGGAATGCTGGTAGAAAGGAGGCAGAGTTAGAGAGAAACGATGGAGCCGGCTGAGACAGACGCCAGAACTTTAGCAGATAAGCAAAAGCCATGTGTCCATACACAGATTAATAGAAATGGGTTAAATTAATATAAGAGTTACTCAATAAGAAGCTAGAGCTAATGGGCAAAGTGGTGACTTAATTAATACAGTTTCTGTGTGATTATTTTGGGTCTAAGCTAGCCAGGTGGCTGGGAACCAACAAGTGACATTTCCTCCAACATGCAGGCAACAGAAATTAATAAAAAAAAAAGGACATTGAGTCAAAAACGAAAAAATAATGGAATGAAGAAGACTCTGGAGGAAGAAAGTGGTAGAGAGAAATGATATTATTTTTTAATCTCAAAAGGATGTACTTATTTATTTGTAATAACTAGAACCTGGAAACAACCTAGATGCCCTTCAACTGAAGAATGAGTAAAGAAAATGTGGCATATCTACACATTAGAGTACTACTCAGCAGTTTAAAAAAAACAAAACAAAACAAAAAAACACAAACAAACAAACGAAAAAACCAATGACATCTTCAAATTTGCAGGCAAATGGATGGAACTAAAAAAAAAACATCTTGAGTGAGTTAACTCAGACCCAGAAAGATGAGCATGGTGTGTACTCACTCATAAGTGGATACTAGCTGTAAAGCAAATGGTAACTAACCTGTAGTCCATGACCACAGAGAAGCTAAGTAACAAGGAGAACCCTAAGAGAAACATATATAGATCCCCTGAGAAGAGAAAATAGACAAGATCTCCTGAGAAAATTGGGAGCATAGAGGTGGGGAGAGAAGGGAGTGTCTAAGGGAAAGAGGAGGGAAGGATGGGGGAAAGAGGGAAGGAGGAGAACTTGAGGAAATGGGATATGGATAGTTGGGATGGGGGAAAGACAGAGACAAAGAGCAAAGAAAGAGATATCTTGATGGAGGGAACCATTATAGGTCTAGCAAAATCCCTGACACTAAAGAAAGAAATCCACAAGGCTGACCCCAGCTAATATCCTAAACAATAGTGGCGAGGGTGAACTGGCCTTGCCCTGTAGTCAGATTGATGACTATTAAATGTCACCGTAGACCTTTCATCCAGCAACTGATGGAAGCAGAGGCAGAGATCCACAGCACAGCACTGGGCTGAACTCCCAAAGTCCAAAGAGTGGGAGGAGTGAGATTATGAACAAAGATGTCAAGACCATGGTGAGGATGCCCACTGAAACAGCTTATGTGAGGTAATGAGAGCTCACCAACTCTGCCCAACAGAGAAGAAACCAGCAGAGGCCCAATCTAGGCCTGAACGTGGGTGATAGTTGTATGGCTGGGACAGACTATGGGGCCACTGGCAGTGGAATCAGGATTTATTATTACTGCTTGTACTGGTTTTTTGAAACCTATTCTCTTTGGAGGGATACCTTGCTTAATCTAGATATAGTAGAGAGGGCCTTGGTCCTTCCTTAAAGCAATGTGCCTTACTCTCTCTGAGGAGTGGATGGGGGTGGAGGAGGTGGAGTGGATGGGAGGAGGAGAGGGAGTGGGAACTGGTATTGGTATGTAAAATGAAAAAAGATAGATATGTTTAAAACAAAATAAAGTAAAAAACAACAAAAAAGATATGCTTTTTGCCTCCCCAAATACTAAGCTGCTTGTTGTTCATATGTGAAAACACAGGGGCTGAGACGGCTCTGCTGTTCCCAGAGATCTGCTCTTCCAGCAGTCCTGGCTGAGCTCTCTAACACCAACTCCACTGGATCTGATTTAATTATAGCTCATTTTGCATACTCTTTCCTTATTTGGATGGCTTTGATTTGTTTGTTTGGTTTATTTTTGTCTAACTGATTAGACCATGACTTCTGAAACTACAGAAAATAGAAATGTGACCTGGCAGCCTGTTTCTATCCCTGACCTTAAGGAAAATTTTTCAAAAGTTTCACTGTCGAATATTACGTTAGCTGTGGTCCTACCACATGTTTTCTTTACTGTATTGATGCACATTTCTTGGATGCATAAATACCGGGTTATTTTTATCATGGATGATTACTGAATTTTGTGGCATTTTTTAAACATCTTCTGTGATGGTTATGCATTTTTTATTCTTTCAGTAAAAGTAATTTGCCTAT
Source organism: Ondatra zibethicus (assembly GCA_004026605.1). Lineage (NCBI taxonomy): Eukaryota > Metazoa > Chordata > Mammalia > Rodentia > Cricetidae > Ondatra > Ondatra zibethicus. The sequence goes on from PVIU01029347.1 coordinate 11,789, forward strand.
TTAGAAGAATCTTATTTATAATACCATTAAAAATAAGTAAGCACAGGGTCTAAACAGGTCCTAAGGGAAGGTAAAAGAACCCTATAAAATATTCAAACCATAGTCTATTTAGTAGACTCTAAATTCTAGGGCCACTCTGTGGCCTAAAGGATAAAAATGTAATTTCTTTCTCAGTGGCTTGGTATTCTGTTATTCCTAGACATTCAATACCTTTATGCATGCCAGAGAAAGAGTTTTGTCATTCTGTAGGCTATTGGTCACTAGCTTTCTTGTTACAAGTTTTCCAGTGTCCCAAAGAATATCTATCTATCTAGATAATTCTTATAATTTTTATCTTTATAACTGGAAGTAACTAAGATCAGCATTTCCAACCTTGAGATGGTCCTTTCTGGATATGCATATTAGTAATGGAGTTTACAAATATAATTGGCTAAAGGCCAGGTTAATGAAGCTTTGAAACTCATAAATAATCAAAACACAATCTGAAATCAAATGCAGAGTTATAAAGGCAAGGTATTTCAGCAATCTTGTGACACCTTTGCACTGTGACTCTCATAAAAGACAGATCTAAAAAGCACACCCATGTCAGCAGGTTCTACCAGAGACTTGGGGAAGCCTTTGCATTCATTCATTGCAATAATGAGAGGGCACACAGCAAGGCGAAATGAGACAGGGCCATGGCATTGAGTCAATTTATAAGAGGACAAGAACAGTTTTAAGGATCTAATTTCCCATTAAAGATCAAATAATATTATGTATACAATGTTTTAAATGCAATTGGTTTGATTCAATGTATTTCTGAGCATAAAATATGCTTTGTTATAAATAAAAATATACATCAGTGCTGTAGATGAATGGGTGTCTGGCATATCCTCATATTATCTATGAGTATGATTTCTTGCTTACAGAAACAGAACTTATAGCTTCCAATTACAGAAAATTTCCAAATCGGTGGCCTTTAGGGGATGCAAAGTTAATTAATCTTTAATTCACTCAAAGTGATGAACATCTTTCTATATTTGGGTCATAAGAACTGAATATTGCCTGTTGAGTTTGAATGCACAATAATAGTAACTTGTTCTTTCAATGCAAAAAAATTAAGGGATTAAATAAAAATTTAAAGCAACATAATACACAGAATTTAGGGAAACACAGTCTACCATAAAATATAGACACGTGGTTCTCTATTGGTTTGTATATTGAAATGCATTCACAGAGACCTGTTTCAAAACCTTGAAGACTTCTGAATATAATTTACTATAATAAGTAGTTATTGAGTGTCCAATTAAAGTAAGAAAAAACTCTGGAAATTTTTCTTCACTTATAAAATAATTATGCATCTTACTTGGTTTATGATATTTATAATATTATCATTAATATGATTTTATATATATATTAATAGATGTTCCATATATTCCAATAATTTCACATTGACTGAGATATAATTATAAATGGATGTTCAAATGTGATCCAGATGAAGTTAGCCCATTGCAGACGTAATATAAGAAGGAGAAACAAATAATAAGTGGGAGAAAGATTTAAGGGTAATCTCAGTGTTTTCAAACTGTTGTTTCAACTCCTCATTATCTTCGGTACTGTGTTGTGATGCATCAATTTGTGTGAGTCACAATGTCTCAGTTTGCATTGAGGCCTCATTATTAAGCACGATATTGAAAAGATCATTTTTCTGGACTGTGTTTGAGAAATGTTTTCTGTCATTAAATGGTAGGACTACTGACTAAGAGGACATTTATTAAGACTGTTTGGTGAAAAGAAGAAGAGGAGTGAAAGAAAACTGCCACAGCTTTCAAAGAGAAGCCACTCGCCCATCGGATCAGAGGACATACATGAACTATATTAACAGTGCATGCTCAGGAATTATGTAAACTTGAGACCTCATTGTATGAAGAAAATAAGGAAAGACCTGAGAGGATTAATGGAGTGTGGATATTCAACATGTTACGGTAGGTGTAAAAAGATGGCAGAATTTTCTCATCTCCAGTCCTAGAATATTTCAGGAATCACCAACAAGACTTATAGGATGTACTGTGAGGCTGGAAAAGATTCCATTTTTGTACTGGGACTTTGTGGGACTTCGAGCTTCACTCCTACCCCTGAGGAAAGCCAGGGGGTTGCTAGCCCTCTTTTAGGGGAAATATTAGCTAATGGGAAAAACCCAAGCAACAAAAAATGCTGACAAGATACTGACCACCTAACTTCCCCTATCTGTTGAGTAACAAGAGACTAATCAGATAAGTTTCCAATCAGCCCCTGTGGTTAGCAAAGGGTCAGCAGATGTCCTGAGTATGTGACCAGGGCACAGTTGCCAGGGGGTGAAGAAACCCCCCTAAGCAACGACAGCCTATCAGAGAATAACAGCTAAGCTTTACCTAACCTTAGCCAGTTGTGAAATAGGATAAGTAATTTTGTACTTTGAAACTGTAATCTTGTGACTGCTTTGTGGTTTTTGTCTTTATTAACCCTTTGCAATAGCAGATGCGGTATTTCACCCTTCATCTTCTGTGCCAGACTGTAGGCAGAGGACCTGTGCTAGCCCATACATAATAAACAAAACCTTGCTTTTCCATTCGGAAGTATGTGACTCCGTGGTGGTCTTCTTGGCATCTCAGGACTTAGGCACAACAGTGCCATAGAAAGGAACAAGTTTTATGGTCTACATTTGGTGAAGGAGATTCTCCTTTACACACCTCCACTTCTTTACTGATATTTGGGGCTTAGGGGACTTTTATGTGCCTATGGTAGCTTCTGGTTTGTTCCATATAAATGAAGCTCGTGGTTTCAATGTTTAATTTTTACAGCTGTGGTGACCTTAGCCTAATCAAAGACGTCAGTGTTTCTCTATGCTCATTAAGGGCACCATTCAGTTGAGCCATAAAAACCTGAAACTGCTTCTACTAGAAATAATAGTGGAGCTAAGATAGAGAAACAAGTTTTCACTAAAAATAAATATCCCTCAGATAGTTCAATCTTCACCACTGTCTCCCATACAGAGGGCCTAGTTCGATGCCACAGAGGCTACACAGCTGTCAGTCTAGAGTTATAATTCCATGAACTTGGTTCAGCTGTCTCTGTAGATTTCTCCATCAGGATTTTGACCTCTCTTGCTCATATATTCCCTCCTCCCTTTCTTCAACTGGATTTCTGGAGTTTTGCTTGGTGCTTGGTTGTGTATCTTTACATCTGGTTCCATCAGTTACTGGATGAAGGCTCTGTGATGACAGCTATGGTGCTCACCAATCTGATTACAGGGTAAGGACACTTTGGGTACCCTCTCCACTATCGCCTTGTACATGAGGTAGCTTGTTGGAGCGTTCATCTCCTGCTGCCTTGATTTCCCTGCAGTGATGTAGTATATTCTTGAACTATGCATTAATCTTAAGTTACATAAACATGATATTTTACCACAGCAAAGGAAAAGAAACTTAAACAAGTTACAACATAGATGTATGCTTTGTTGTGTTTAAGTTTTGCATTTTTAAATTTCTAAACAGTAAAGCTGTTTTGAAACTTCATTCTTTCTATGTCAGAGTCAGTGCCCTTAATTAAGCAGAGGGAAAGAAACAGCCACCAATAGAAGATCCCGATTCTAGGAGGCACAAAATCAATTGTCCACGTTCAAGTGTGTTTCCAAAATTATATTTACATACGCAAACATTCTGATTCTCTAAATCCTTGCACCTTTTGCACTATGTATACATCATAAAATTAATCGACAACTTTGGGATTTAGTTTATGTATTCATTCCCAAACTCTACCTACTACATAGCTTTTTACAAATGAGTAAGTGCACTGTGAACACATGTGATCTTCTTAAGCATAATGTACAGACAGAAGTGTTTTTGTCTGTTCTGACACAGCTTCTCCAAGCGCTGCTTCTTATGATGGGGTGCTTCTATGAGAACTTGGTAAGGATACCATTCAGGTGAGGTTTTCAATACCTTACCCTTCAGTCATCTACCCCAGTGATGGATCAGTCAAGAGCAAAAAAGATGTTGAAGCAACTTTCAAACTTTATCGATCTAAAAGTCAGAAACTTAATGGATATTGAGTCAGGAAAGCCAGGAAGAGGTTATACACATCACAGTAACTTGGGATCCCAAATGTCACAACTATGATGTTAGAAACACAGATGAGAATGGTTGTGTGCTCCAAAAAATAATAATTTATTAATAATAAATCTCAAGCTCTGTTAGTATTGTTGGCTCCAGTTTTCCAATTTGTCCTGATGAACCTTAGTAACTGCCAAATGCAGGCTTTTTTATTTTTATATTAACTACTAATATTTATCCCCAACTCACACATTGCATATAACATAGTGATTCATTTTATGTATATATCTATCAGTCTGAAAGCCAGTTACAGAATGCCAAACTGGCTTTTAAGTTCACAGTGGAGTTTCATGAGTGCTAAGAGGCTTTGTGGCAGGCAGAATTAAAGAGATGATAGAGATGCATAAAAAGTCACTTTAGCTATGAGATAACCCAGTTGAAGAACTGCTGGAGGCACAGTGCTGAGCAGCAGGAGCTGATTTCTGGGTTGCAGAATTAAGCTGAACCTCAAGTTTTTGTCTAGCTGCAGAGGCAAGATGCAAGTGTGAATCCAGGAAAAACAAGCAAGAAGCCAGTGAATTACAAGTGGACGAAGCCACAATCATCAGTGGGAGCCAGGTTGAGCTGAAACCACAGGACAGTCAGGAGTTTTCTTCCTGCCAGTTCCTTTGCACACACAGGTTAGTAGGATGACAGACCGATGTATGCCACTGCCCTCTGTGTTAGGTATTCTACTCTATATGGGGTTCTGATGAAGGGATTCAGATAAGGGGGAGCAGGTGAAAGGTGTAGATGAAGATGTGCAGGTGAGGGGTTTGGTGAGGCTCTGTTGTCCTTCCTTATTCTTTTGTACTATGTAAGCTCTTAGTTCTGTTTTTTCTCATGGTTTCTATGCGCCTGTGTGCTCATGTGCTCACAACCTAAATGCCGCACTTATAGAGTGTTACTTTTGACCTCTAGAAGTTGATTATTTATCAGTCTTTATCATCATATTTGGTGCTAGACAGGTAGCAGTGTTCACAGGCACAGTAAGTTTCATCTGCAAAGACACTGTTTTATGCAATACCCTTTTTTAGACCATTGCGTCACATGGCCTTAAAACCAGGCATCTAAAGCAAATTGTAAGAAAAGCAAAGAACATTTACTATTCCACTGGTATTTCAATGTTGCAGTCTGATGCTTCATTACTGGCTCAGTACTGCTAATCTGCCCTATCTCTCTGAGAAGGTGGATATAAGGTAAAATAGGGGTTGGAGGAGAGAAATCCATTATGAAGTGATAATCTGGACAGGAAGATTCTGGAAAAATGGTACCAGAAATGCAAGAACTTGAGAATGTGAAGCATCTGTGAGCAAGGAGAAAATAAGACAAGAAGTCAATTAGCTGCATGTGCTTTTGAGGAGCTTCTCTCGGGAGGTTATACTCTGAAGCTACTTCTAATCCTCCCTAGGCTGTACCTGCAATTACTGGACTTCCAATACCCATCACCTTGGTTGTTGAATATCTTCTCTGCCTTGGCCATTCATTCATTTATTCATTCATCCATCTATGCCCTCTCTTCTTGGCTTGGTCAGGAAACATTCATTTTTTACAGATACTAACAAAATACCATCCTGATTCTTTTCCCCTATTTAATTAAGTTTCCTGTAGTGAATTCTCACCATTGCACTCAGAATTTTTTTGTAAATTGAAAAAAAAATAGCCTTGTACCATAGTCACATTGATGATTATCTTGATTACCATTATAGAAATTTCATCCGATGGATGGAGATAGAGACAGAGACCCACATTCACATCAGAGCAATGGATTGAGCC
>PVIU01029348.1:0-17686 GCA_004026605.1 Ondatra zibethicus
GCCCGACCTTAGCTTGACTTGCTTCTAGCCAGCTTTTCTATCTTAAATTATCCTGTTTCCCTTTAACTACATTTTGCCTCTGGGCTTTTTACCTCTCTTTATTTTGTATATCTTGCTTTCCTTCTTACTCTGTGGCTGGCTGTGTGGCCGGGCGGATGGCCCCTGGTGTCCTCCTCTGCTCCTTCTCTTACTCCTCCCTCTTCTTCTTTAGCCTAGATTTCTACTATTTATTCTCTCTGCCTGCTAGCCCCGCCTATCTCTCTCTCTCCTACCTAGCTAGTGGCCATTCAGCTCTTTATTAGACCAATTAGGTGTTTTAGGCAAACAAAGTAACACAGCTTCACAGAGTTAAACAAATGCAACATAAAATAATGCAACACATCTTTGCATCATTAAACCAATGTTCCACATCATAAACAAATGTAACACATCTTAAACTAATATTCCACAACAGGGATGCCCGCACACTGTGGGGCTGCTTCTCTTCCTGTGATCCGTCTAAACCTTTGTCCTCTATTCCTCCCCAGGCCCTCTTAGGTCAAAGTCACCAAAGACCTGCATTCTGCGGTTAGTTCCCTTTCCCCTCCATTTTACCTGGGCACCAGCATCTTTCCCACAGTGGATCATCCCTTGGCACAAGTTACCTGACTAACTGGCCTGTCTTGCATCCCTGCTGCCTTTTCAGTGTCCTCACAGGTTCCTCCTCTTTCCTAGACTTCCTCTGTGGTCTCCAGTGCTCAGGCAGAGCTCACAGGGGCCTCGAGCTCTTCTTTATCACTGGGGGATGGAGAGGTGGCTCAGACATTAAGAGCACTAGCATCATGTGACAAGCCAGGTCTTTCCCCGAACACACCTGTAAGCCCGGCTTGTCTGGGTTTCCTGATTTCTAGTGTGGCTGAGAGAACAACAGCCTTAGGCTCAGGGAGAGACCTCGCCTCAAAGGAATAGGTGGCGAGTCACAGAGAAAGACATCCAATCTTCTCTTCTGGCTCCTGTGTGTGTCTCTCCACACCCTCACACAGACTTACACATTTCTAAAAAATAAATATTTTTAAAATGAAAATAGCTGGCTGGTGGTGGCGCACACCTCTACTCTTAGTACTTGGGAGGCAGAGGCAGGTGGATTTCTCTGAGTTCAAGGCCAGCCTGGTCTGCAAATTGAGTTCTAGGACAGCCAGAGCTATACAGAGAAACCCTGTCTCAAAAAAAAAAAAAGACACCAAAAACAACAGCAAAAAAAATATTGAAAATAACAATAAACAAACAAACAGTAACAATCAGCCCTCAACTAGTATTGTCAAAAGAACATCCTGTTCTTCCCTCTTTACCTCACCACCCTAATCCACTACTTAACTCCAGCCTTGCACACCAGACAGACGCCACATGGTCTGAAGAGGACAAAATTCTGGCAAAGGGCAGGTGAGATGGTTCGGCAGCTAAAGGCACTTGTCATGAAAACCTGGAGACCTGAGTTTGATCCCTAGAATCCACATCAAGATAGAGAGTTGACTCCATATAGTTGTCATCCAATCTCCGTGCTTGCATGGTACGCATGCCTCACCCCTCCACCCCCGCAACATCACACACACACAGAGTAATAATAAACTTAAAAATTTTAAATGTAGTTCAGAACTAAGAAGTTAAACGAGCTCTCCAAAGAGTTCTCACATGGTGTAACTGCCAAATGCCACTGAGTTACTTCACACTGTGCTGTATACATTTTTATTTGTCTTTAAAATTTATTTATCTTATGTCCCTGATGTTTTGCCTGCATGTATGTCTGTGCCCCACATGTGTGCAGTGCTTGTAGAAGTCAGGAATGTGTGCTGGATCCCCTGGAACTGGAGTTACAGACAGTTGTGAGCTGTCATGCAGGTGCTGGGAAGTGAACTCCAGTCCACTGGAAGAGCAGCCAGTGCTCTTAACCACTGGATGATGGGATTAAAGGCATATACCACCACGCCCGGCTTATTTATTTATTTAGATTTGATTTTTCGAGACAGGGTTTCTCTGCATAGCCCTGGCTGTCCTGGAACCAGCTCTGTAGACCAGGCTGACCTCAAACTCACAGAGATCCACCTGCCACTGCTCTTGCGAGTGCTGGGATTAAAGGCGTGCGCCACTACCACCTGGTGATTTATGAATTCTTCTTTGGGTTCCCGTGGAAACACAATGAGGAAGCTGACTACTGAGAAAACAGAAAAGAAAGGAAAAAAATGATTTGGGGGACTTTATCATACACTGTAATGCAGAATGGTCTTGACATCCCACTTCACTCTCCTGAGAGATATGGTTATAGACAAGTTTCACCATCAGCTCATGTGTATATATTTTTTTGTTTGTTTGGCACCGAATCTCACTGTGTAGACCAGGTTGTCCTCAAACTCACAGAGGTTTACTTGCCGTGGCCTCTTGAATACTGTGGCTAAAGGTATGTGCCACCACGTCCAAGAGTAGATTTTAAAATAGAAATTTCAAAGCTCCGGGGAGATGGCTGTCAAAAGTGCACTTGCCTCGCAAGTATGAGGACCTGCGTTTGATCCCTAGAACTTAGAGAAGATGCTGAGCGTGGTGGCCCATGCTATAACCTCAACACTGGGTATGGGAAGGGCCCTGGAATTTTCTGGCCAGTCATGTTGGCCTCCTTGTTGAATGAACTCCAAGACAGTTAGACAATCTGTCTCTAAGGAAGGTGGACAGCAGTCCTGAGGATGACACCTGAGGTTGTTCTGTCCTCTGGCTTCCACAAACAGGTGCATGTTCAGACCTGTGGAACCCCATGCTCACAAACACACACATATGCATATCCACACCAACACTTTTTAAAGATAGGCTAGTCTCCCATGGGGAGCCTATCCTCACTCACACTTGGTGTCTGTTAGCTTCTGTGACTCTTTTTAAAGATGCCTACACAAGAGAAGACACTCTTGAACATATCATGCTTTCTTCTGAGTCTCAGTCACTCGCTCTGTCTCTCTGGTTTGTGTGTGTGTGTGTGTGTGTGTGTGTTTTGGAACAGGGTCTCACTACGTAGTCCTGGCTGGCCTGGGATTCACAGAGACCCACCTGCCTCTGTCTCCTGAGTGCTGGCATTAAGTGTGCGCTCCACTGTACCTGGATCTCTCTTTCTCTTAATCTTCATGCTTAAGCCTAAATCAAACCCCAATTTCTTCATAAAAATAAAGAGTAGAAATTTCAAAATATTTTCCCTAAATTATTAATCAAAGTACATAGCTTCTGCCTGTGTGAAGCTATTTGAGTGATGGTTGAGAAATGGATCCTGGTGTGAAGTTTGCAGAGGTTTTGAGCTATGGGCCTAGGCGACATCACTTTTCCGCAGTGCGGCCTTGTTGAACTGCACTGGGTTTCTGCTTCTTTCTTTCTTTTTAAATTTATTTTTAATTAATTAATTAATTAATTAATCTTTTGGTTTTTTGAGACAGGGTTTCTCTGTGTTGCTTTGTTGCCTGCCCTGGAACTAGCTCTTGTAGACCAGGCTGGCCTCGAACTCACAGAGATCCTCTTGCCTCTGCCTCCCGAGTGCTGGGATTAAAGGTATGCGCCACCACCGCCCGGCTTGCTTCTTTCTTTTGAATCTTTCAAACTCCAGAAAAGGTAGCATGTCTGTGAGCATTGAGTTAAGTTAAGTCAGTCCTTCACATCCACAGGTTTAACCAAAAATATTTTTAAAAATTGTGTCTGCACTGAACATTTTTGTTGTCAGTCCCTAAACCACACATCACGGTAACTATATAACATTTATACTGAATTAGTATTATAGGGGGGGCTGGTGAGATGCTTTAGTGAGCAAAGGTGCCTTCTGCCAGGCCTGACAACCTGACCCAGGACCCATGGTGGAATGAGAGAACTCTCTCCTGCAAGTTGTTCTCTGTTATCCACATGTGTGCTGTGGCTCATGTATGCACACACACACACACACACACACACACAATCACATGCAAAATAAACCAATAATGTAAAAAAATTGAATGTATGAGAGGATGTGTATAAGTCATATGCAAACACTACACTACAACATTTTACAAGAAGATTTTGTGGTGGTTTGAAAGAAAATGCTCCCCCCAAGGGAGCGGTACTATTAGGAGGTGTGGCTCTGGTTAGTGGGTGTGGCCTTGTTGGAGGAATTGTGTCACTGTGGGGCTGGGCTTCGAGGTTTCCTTTGTTCAAGCTTCCCTCAGTGTGACACTTAGTTTACTTCTTGCCGCCTTTGGATCAAGATGTAGAATTTTCCAGCATCATGTCTGCCTGCACGATGCCATGCTCCCCACCATGATGATAATGGACTGAACCTGTGAAACCGTAAGCCACCACCTCAGTTCAATGCTTTCCTTTATCAGAGTGGCTGCGCTCATGGCTTCTCTTCACAGCGGTAGAAACCCTAAGGTTTGTTTGCTTTTCTTTTATGGGTATGAGTGTTCTGCTTGCATGTGTTCATGTACATGACAGAAACATACCTGGTGCCTGAGAAGGCCGGAAGAGGGAATCGGATCCCAGGCGTGTGTGTGGTGCGTGTATATGCACACAGTCAGAACACTTCTAAAATTTTTTAGAACAGAAAAAAAAAAAAAAGGAATGGGATCTTCACAGTTTACAAAGTGCTGTTCACACTCTGAGCTCCCCGCCATCATTAGCTCGCTTTTGGCCTCATTAACAGCAAGCACTCTGGGGACCAACAGAGCCAGAGAGGAATGTGACATCAGATGAACCAGCCAGGCCCTGGGGCTTGCTTGGGTTTTAAACGATAGCCCCAACAGAGGCACAGGTGGCACTTACAATGTCCTCGAGGTGACTATAGCGGACAGTTTGGGTCTTGAAAATGATCTTCAGATATTAGAAACAGGATACTTAGTGTTGTAGGGGAAAGGCCCACTTGTCTGTCCCGGCTGCCCGGCTAGCTTACACCCGAAGTAACCACACAGAAATTGTATTAATTAAAACACTGCTTGGCCCATTATCTCTAACCTCTTGTTGGCTAACTCTCACATCTTGATTTAACCCATTTCTATTAATCTGTATATCACCACGAGTTCATGGCCTACCAGGAAAGATTCAGCATGTCTGTCTCTGGCAGCTCTCTCCTGACTCTGCTTTCTTCCTCTCAGAATTCAGTTCTGTCTTCTCTGCCTACCTAAGTTCTGCCCTATCAGACCCAAAGCAGTTTCTTTATTCATTAACCAATGAAAGCAACACACAAACAGAAGGAACTCCTACATCATACTTAGGTTTTACAAGTTAAGTCCCAGCCTTGGGCCCCAAGCCCCAGAGCAAATAGAACAGCACTTCCATGACCTTGGGGACTGGGTGGGTATCAGCTCAGTGTGACTTAATAGAGATAAAGACACTGCCAAGTCAACAAGGCCATCAGATCCAAGCAAGCCCAGGCTGTCCTCTGATCTCCACATGTATACTGTGGCAGGTAAGCACCCACATTCATACCGCACATGTCCACACAGATTAACGATAAATTATTTTTTAAAACTTTTATTCTTTTCTCTGACTTTTTTTTTCTTCAAAACAGGATTTCTCTGTGTAGCCCTGGCTGTCCTAGAATTTGCTCTGTAGACCAGGCTAGCCTTGAACTCACAGAGATCCAGCTGCCTCTGCCCCACAAGTGCTGGGGTTAAAGGTGTGTGCCACTGCCACTCGGCTTAACGATCCCTGAAATTTACCATGACCACGGCAACTCTAATAAAGGAAAACATTTAATTGGGGCTGGCTTATAGTTCAGAGGTGAAGTCCATCATCATCACGATGTGACAAGATGGCATTCTGCAGGCAGACATGGTGCTGGAGAAGGAGCTGAGAGTCCTACATCTTGATATGCGGGTAGCTGGAAGTGAACTGTAATAGGATGGGAGCATAGGAGACCTCAAAGCCCGCCTCCACAGTGACACTTCCTCCAACAAGGCCATACCTACTTCAACAAGGTCACACTTCTCGATAGTTCCACTCCCTATGAGATTATGGGGGCCAATTACATTCAAACTACCACATTCCACTCCCTGGCCCCCATAACCTTATAACCATGTTATACCGCAAAATGCTCTTAGTCCAAGTTCAAAAGTCCTCATAGCTTATCACAGTAATATGTAACTTAAATATTTTAAAGTTCAAAGTTTCTTCTGAGATTTATGCAATCTCTTAACTGTAATACCCTATAAAATCAAAACTAAAAAAATGATCACATACTTCTAACATATAATGGCACACGATATACATTACCATTCCAAAATGTAGGGAAGAGAAAATAGTGAGGAAATACTAGACCAAAGCAAGACCAAAAGCCAGCTGGGTAAACTCTAAACTCTGCATCTCCATGTTTGATGTCAAAACACTCTTCAGATCTCCAATTCATTTCAGCTTTGTTGACTGCAACACACTTCTTTCTCTTGGGCTGGATCCACTCTCTGTTAGCAGCTTTCCTCGGCAGGTATCCCACGGCTCTGGCATCAAGATGCTAGATCTTGGGATCTCCAAGGCAACACAGGCTTCACCTTCACAGCTTCACTCAATGGCCTCTCTGGGCCTCCATTTGGGGACACCCCTGACATATACCTGGCCTCAGTAGCTTTCCTTAGTTGCAGAGGAACATTCCATAACCCCTTTCTTCTGTCCTTGATTCTAAAGCCAGAACCACATGGCAGAAGCTGCCAAGTTCTGCTGCTTGCTGGGTCTGGAACATGGCCCTCTCGTAAAAATGGAAAATTCACAAAATGTCTGGATTATGTATTTTATTGTGTTTTCTTTCAGTTTTTTGACTGTAAAGGAGCTAAGTACAGAGAGACGTTTCATTGTCTGGGCTGCTAAGCTAAACCAGCATGGATATTATCATAAAGGCATAATGGCTTTAAAATTTGGGTCTAAGGATATGGTGCTTTGGAAAGGAGGTTCTTCTTTTGTTTTCACAGAGGATGAGACCCTGCAGATTCCTTCTACACCAGTGTGGTTTGATAGACCACGCCCTCCTGAAAGGTCACTGTGAGCACCTTCAGAAAATTACTTCACTCAACTGGTGACTGAGATGAACAGGATACACCATGACAGACCTGATTAACAGCGCCCCCACACAGCAGGAAGAAGTTTGGAGAGAAGTAACTACACCCATATTCCCAAATATTGTTTATAAATGTTCTTTAAATTTAAAGGGGGAGATGATATAGATATGGACAATTTACATCGGTATAAATTTTGCTTTATTGATATAAATTTAAGGTCAATTTTGTTATATATATGTATTTTTGATCTTGATTAAGGTATTGTAATTGTGTAGTTCATTTAAAAATGTAATGTATAAATAGAAAATATAGGTTGTTAATAGATAATCATTGATATAGTCAAGCTTGTAGTCATGTTCATTAGATTTTCTAGATATATAGAGGTATATTTCAGTTAGATAGACATTCTTCATATCTTTCAAAGATGACAGAATATGGCATTTAAATATTTTAATAACTTAGGACTTTTCATGACAATGAGACACATCTTCTCCTGGCAGCACCAGATACTTCAAAAGGAAGACGGGCATCAAAGAGACTCCTTATGGAGTTGGTTTGCCATTTGGGCAAGAAAGTGCTCTTGCCTGGACTGTTGCATAAACTGGACACAAAGAACCCGCAGAGAGAGGACTGCTGAACTTGCCTAAAGGTGAGATGTTCCTTCAGGGTTCCTGCTTCATAAAAGAGTCTGCGAGACATTCTGCAGGATACAGAAAAAAGTGACTAAACTGTCTTTGAATTTTCCTGCTTCATGAAAATGTCTGCGCGATACTATGGGCCTGTAGGCTGAAGATGGATGCCCCAACGGTGCAAAGGAACTTTGGGTGACTGTACAGGCAGCGAGATGTCTCTGTCATTTCTAGAGTTTGGAAGTTGATTATTTCTTGTTTACTTAGGTAATATTTTATCCTTCTGGAGTCTTTGATGGAGTTGAAGAATGGATAGTTATAGTGATGGTTTTCCATTGTTATGATAAAAGATAAATTAGATTTAAATATGGTAACTGTAATTCTTGCTTGATAACTGTTTATATGTAACTTTACTATGTTAAAATGAAAGCCTTTCTTTTTTGTTTAAACAGAAAAAGGGGAAATGGTGTAGGAGGGTCCTTCTGTATTTGGGTTGCTTTTATTGGTTAATAAAGAAACTGCCTTGGCCTTCTGATAGGACAGGACTTAGATAGACAGGATAAAGAGAACAGAATGCTGGGAAGGGGACAGAGTTAGAGAAAGCTGCCGCCATGAAGCCTGCCAGGTCAGAGATGCTGAATCTTTCCCGGTAAGCCACGACTAGTGGCGATACACAGATTATTAGAAATGGGTTAAACAAATATGTGAGAGTTAGCCAATAAGAGGCTAGAGCTAATGGGCCAGGCAGTATTTAAATGAGTACAGTTTCCGTGCAATTATTTTGGGTACGCACCGGGAGCCTGGTGGGACAGAACAAGGGGCCCTGTGCCGGGAACGCAGCCCGAGCCCCTCATTGCTACAAATTATATCTTCACCAGCTTTCCTTCACAGTGTAAGGTTGGCTGTCCTGAAACTCAGATCTAAGATTTTCCTTTTTTGCTGGGCAGTGGTGGCACACACCTTTAATCTCCGCACTCAGGAGGCAGAGGCAGGCAGATCTCTATGAGTTTGAGGCCAGCCTGGTTTACAGAGTGAGTTCCAGGACCCAAGACTACACAGAGAAACCCTGTCTCGAAATGAAAATTATTTTTCTTTAATCCTTTTTACAAGTTGGAAACTTAGTTGGGTGGGATCTTGCTCGAGGTCTCCACTCCCTTTATTCTATTTATTAATCTGTTTATCTCCTTGCACACAGGACTCATCTCCATTCTACTTCCTGATGCCCTTTTCTCCTCAAATTGTACATTTTGTATTTTTACTTTCTCAATATTTCCTCTTTTTCATTATAAGTCTGCATTAGAGTTAACACTAACAACTACACAGCAGAGTCTATGCTAGGCTGTTTTGACATTTTCTCTGCCCACAGAATTAATCCAATTCTTTTCAGTTTAGTATCAGGCAGACTTTTTGGACAAGGGCAAAAGGCAGCCACATTCTTCACCAAAATATCATAAGAACAATCTCTAGGCAATGGACTAAAATTCTTCTCCAAAACCTCTTGATCTAGGCCCCAGAGTTCATCAAGTCACACTCAACCCCACTCTTCCATGATCCTACTAGTGTGGCCCACTGAACAGCCCTTAACCCATCCAACTGCTTTTCTATTCCACAGTCCCAAGGTACATATTCCTTCAAACAAAACCATGGCCAGGCCTATCACAGCAATATCCCACTCTTGGTACCAACTTCTGTCTCAGTTGGGTTTCTATTGCTGTGAAGAGACACCATGACCATGGCAACTCTTATAAAGGAAAACATTTAATTGATACTGGCTTATAGTTCAGAGATTTAGTCCATTTTCATCATGTCAGGACATGGTGGCACGCAGGCAGACATGGTGCTGGAGAGGGAGCTGAGAGTCCTACATCTTGATCTACAGGCAGCTGGAAATGAACTGCTCTAGGTATAACTTGAGCATAGGAGACCTCAAGCCCGTTCCAGCAAAGCCACACCTATGCTAACAAGGCCACACCTCTCAATATTGCCACTCCCTATGAGCTTAACAGAGCCAATTACATTCAAACCACCATGGGTGATTACAAAAGACTGTGACTCCAGTGCTATAATTAGTGGTGGCAAGAGAATTGCTGGGACTTGCGGGACAGCCAGTCTCATCAAAATAGTGAATTCTAGGTTCAGTGAGACTGTGTTTCACAGGAATAAGGTGGAGTGATAGAGAAAACCACTTAATGTCCTCTTCTGGATTTTGGTATATGTGCACATATACCAAACACACACACATTAGAAATGAAACAGATTGGGCTATGGTAGGAGGACATGGGACATTCTTGCTAGAGTTAAGTCCAACTGATCCAGGCTCGCAGACTTTGGAACTTCACAGAAGTGATGTCAACCACAAACAGGTGACAAGGACCAGCTCATCCTTACTCTGAGAGGCCCTTGGAGTCTTGAGGGTGGAAGACATGTTGCCAGGCTCTCTGAAATGAAACTCCCTTGGCACCTGACATTCTTTCATTTGTGCAGGAAAGGTAAATCAAGGCAAGGGGCAAGACAGTGGGGCCTAGAAACTAGTTTGTCCTGCTAGTTAACAATGGGGTCCCAAGTCTGCTCTGGTTGGACATGATGACTTCAGGCTTTTAGGTTTGCTGGAACTCTGGAGTGTGTGACAATATTCACATGTTGTCTTAGGTGTTTAATTGCTGTGAAAAGACATCATGACCAAAGCAAATCTTCTAAGGAAAACATTTAGTTGGGGTGGTTGGCTTATAGTTTCAGAGGGTCGGTCCATTATCATATGGTGGGGAGCATGGCAGTGTGCAGGCAGACAGGGTACTGGAGAGTCTTACATCTTGGAGGCAACAGGAAGTTGACTGAGACACTAGTGCATATCCTGAGCATAGGAAACCTCAGAGCCTGCCCCCACAGTGACACACTTCCTCCAACAATGCCATATCCACTGTGACAAAGCCACACCTCCTAATAGTGCCTCTCCCTATGAGATTATGGGGGCCAATTACATCCAACTACCACACATGGCTACATCTTCATGAACACCAGAAGCCAGAGTTCTGTGTCTGGTGCTTGGCAGGGCCTGGGTGGTCAAGCAAGCTGAGGGAAAGTCTTTTTTTTTATTACTTTATTAATACTAGGAATTAAAATTTCTACTTCCTCCTCTCCTCCTACTTCCCTCCCACTTCCCCTCCCCCTCCAGTCCTAAGAGAGGTCAGGATACCCTGCGCTATGGGAAGTCCAAGGCCCTCCCCCCTCCATCCAGGCTTAGGAAGGTATGCATCCAAATAGACTAGGATCCCAAAAAGCCAGTACATGCAGTAGAGACAAATCCCAGAGCCATTGTCTTTGGCTTCTCAGTCTGCCCCAATTGTCAGCCACATTTAGAGGGTCTAGTTTGATCCCATTCTAGCTGGCTTTGGTGAGCTCCCATTAGTTCAGGCACACTGTCTCAGTGGGTGGATCAACCCCTCATGGTCCTGACTTCCTTGGTCATCTTCTCCCTCATTCTGTTCTTCAATTGGACCTTGGGAGCTCAGTCCAGTGCTCCCATGTGGGCCCCTACCTCTATCTCCATTTGTCACTGGACGAAGGTTCTATGGTGATATTCAAGATAGTCATCAGTCTGACTATGGGACAAGGCACCCTCTCCTCCACTGCCCAGGGTTGTGATGGAATAAGAGATTGTATTTGTGAGTTATTGTTTTTAGACAATTATAATGGTATAGATTTTTGTATATTGATACAAAGTTAAATTATATTAAATATTGTATGCATGTATGCTTCTACTTCTTTAAACATTGTTTATGTATTGATATACATATATATTTACCATACTGCAATGTACATTACTACCTCCGACTAAGATACTTATACATTGTTTATATTTGAAGGTCATTGTCCTCATTTATTGCACAGTTGTTTATTGTCTTAGTCTTTAAGTTAGATAGGTATTGAAAATTATAGATCAATAGTCATCTATGTTTGTTATATTTATAATTAGACTAATCAGGTTTTTTAGATACATAGAGATTATATTCAGTATAGATACTCTTCAACCTCTTCAAGGAACTATAGAAAATGGCCTTTAATCTAATTTAGAGTTTCGTAGTTTCGTGGCAGTGAGACACAATCACTCCTGGCAACACCAATTTATTCCTGAGAGAATGTTGAACACCAAAGACACTCCACCTGGAGCCTTTCTTCTGGGCAAAACTGGCCTTTGGGTAAAGAAATGCCCATACCTCAACCACTGACAGAGATACAGAGTATCCGTAATGGATAAAACAGAACTGTCATATCCTGCCAATACAGGGTAAGATAGTTTTAAAAAGTTTCTTGCCTTTAAAAATGGTATGTCAGTTACTTTAGGCATTAGTCAAAGTCGGTCGCTTCAATATTGCAAATGAGACTTTGGGTGATTGCCCAGGTAGTCAGTTGTCTCTGTCATTTGTTGCACATTTTGGAAGTTTCTCAATTACACTTCCTGTCCACTCAAGTAATATTATTTCCCTTCTCAGATCTTTGATGGAGTTAAAGATTAGATAATTATAGTTACCTTCCTCACAATTGAGCCAAGCTTAATTTCAATGCAATAGTTAGACTCCTTAAAATAAAATGTTTAGTAAAACTTTTGTTATGCATTCCTTGCTTAATATTGTTTATTGTTTGTAATTTTATATTTGGTATCTGTTCCTATTGTATATAGCTGTGTTGGATTTGGATCGATCTTGTTTAGACAAAAGGGGGAGATGATGGGGGAAATTATCAGCCAATCACATCTAGTTGGGATGTGGCTACCTGAACCCCCATGTAGAAAAACGGAGAGAACACAGGTGCTCACTCTCTCCATGCGGTGTTCGCGGGACAGATAGGACTTTGGAGCTCCCACCCTTGTAGCGTGAGTCTCCCCTCTTTTCAGTCATTAAAAATACCCGTTCTTCTTGAGCTGGCTTGATTATTTATTGTGCCGACCTAATTCATCTACACAAGGTCCTAGCTGGGGACATCCCTCTGGAAATCAGGGACCCCCTCTAGAGTCAAGCCTCTTGCCAACCCCACAATGCCTCCCTTAATTAAGATATCTTCTTCCCTGCTCCCTTATCTGTCCTTCCACCATCTCAACCATTCCACTGTCCCAAGCTTTCCCCAACCCTCCATTTCTCCCTTCTCTCTCCCCCTCTCCTCTTCCTCCACACCACCCCCACCCCCATGCTCCCAACTTTTGCCTGGCGATCTTGTCTGCTTCCAATTTCCAGGAGGATCTAAATATATCTTTGTTTGGGTTCACCTTATTACTTAGGTTCTCTAGGATTGTGAACCATAGGCTCAATGTCCTTTGTTTATGGCTTTATTTATTGTTTATTTATGGCTTTGTTTATTAGAATCCACTAATGAGTGAGTACATACCATATTCATATTTTTGGGTCTGGGTTATCTCACTCAGGATAGTATTTTCTACTTCCATACATGTGCATGCAAAATTTATGATGTCATTGTTTTTTCCACTGAGTAGTACTCTAATGTGTAAATGTGCCACACTTTCTTTATCCATTCTTCCATTGAGGGGCATCTAGGTTGTTTCTAGGCTGTCGGCTTGCTGTACATTGCTTTTATTATATTTAGATATGAACCTTGTACTCCTCCTGGGTGAGACTGCTTCTTTTTTTTCTAGAGCTTTCAGGTGTGCTGTTAGGTCTCTAATGTGAGCTTTCTCTGTTTTATGTGGGCACTTAGTGCTATGAACTTTCCTCTTAGCACTGCTTTCATAGTGTCCCATGAAAGCCAGAAGGTCTTGGATAGATGTGCTGCAGAAGCTAAGAGACCATGGATGCAAGCCCAGACTACTATACCCAGCAAAGCTTTCTTTCACCACCAATGGGGAAAACAAGATATTCCAAGATAAAAACAAATTTAAGCAATATATAGCCACAAACCTAGCCTTACAGAAAGTACTAGAAGGAAAACCACAACTAAAGGAAGCAAACAACACCCATAATAACACAGACATCTAACAATCCTACACCAGCTCAACTCAAAGAAGGGAGACACACAAACCCTACCACCAAAAAGAAAATAACCGGAGCTAACAACCAGTGGTCATTAATAATGCTTAATATCAATGGACTCAACTCACCTATTAAAAGGCACAGGTTAAGAGAATGGATACAAAAACAGGATCCAACATTCTGCTATTTACAAGAAACACACCTCAACCACAATGACAGACATTATCTCAGAGTAAAGGGTTGGGAAAAGGTTTTTCAATCAAATGGCCCTAAGAAACAAGCAGGTGTGGCTATTCTAATATCTAACAAAATCGACTTCAAACTAAAATCAATCAGAAGAGATGGAGATGGACACTTCATACTCATAACAGGAAAGATTCATCAAGATGAAGTCTCAATCCTGAATATCTATGCCCCTAATATAAAAGCACCCACATATGTAAAAGAAACATTACTAGAACTCAAAGCACACATCAAACCCCACACACTAATAGTAGGAGATTTCAACACTCCTCTCTCATCAATGGACAGGTCAACCAGACAGAAACTTAACAAAGAAATATGAGAACTAACAGATGTAATGAACCAAATGGACTTAATAGACATCTATAGAACATTCCACCCAAACAGGAATGAATATACCTGCTTCTCAGCATCTCATGGAACCTTCTCGAAAACTGATCACATACTCGGTAACAAAGCAAACATCCACAGATACAAAAAAGTTGGAGTAACCACCTGTGTCTTATTGGATCACCATGGAGTAAAGTTAGAATTTAACAACAATTCCATCCCCCAAAAGTATACAAACTCATGGAAACTGAACAGTCAACTACTGAACCACTCCTGGGTCAAGGAAGAAATAAAGAAAGAAATTAAAGCCTTCCTTGAATTCAACGAAAATAAAGACACAACATACACCAACCTATGGGACACTATGAAAGCAGTGCTAGGAGGAAAGTTCATAGCGCTTAGTGCCCACATAAAGAAAACGGAGAAAGCACATATTAGTGACTTAACAACATACCTGAAAGCTCTAGAAAAAAAAGAAGCAGACTCACTCAGGAGGAGTAGAAGACTGGAAATAATCAAACTGAGGGCTGAAATCAACAAAATAGAAACACAGAAAACAATTCAAAGAATCAATGAAACGAAGAGCTGGTTCCTTGAGAAAATCAACAAGATTGACAAACCCTATCCAAACTAATCAAAAGGCAGAGAGAGAACACTCAAATTAACAAGATCAGAAACGAAAAGGGGGACATAACAATAGACACTGAGGAAATTCAAAGAATCATTAGGTCTTACTACAAAAGCCTGTACTCCACAAAATTGGAAAATGTACAAGAAATGGACAGTTTCTTAGATAAAAACCACATACCAAAATTAAATCAAGACCAGGTGAACAATATAAGTAGACCTATAAGTTGCAAGGAAATAGAAGCTGTCATCAAAAACCTCCCAACCAAAAAAAGCCCAGGACCAGATGGTTTTAATGCCCAATTCTACCAGAACTTCCAAGAAGAGCTAATACCTATACTCCTTAAGATGTTTCACATAATAGAAACAGAAGGATCATTGCCAAAATCTTTTTATGAAGCTACAATTACCCTGACACCAAAACTACACAAAGACGCAACCAAGAAAGAGAATTATAGACCAATCTCACTTATGAACATTGATGCAAAAATTTTCAATAAAATACTGGCAAACAGAATCCATGAACATATTAAAAAAAATCATCCATTATGATCAAGTAGGCTTATCCCAGAGATGCAGGGCTGGTTCAACATACGAAAACCAATCAATGTAATCCATCATATAAATAAACTGAAAGAAAAAAACCATATGATCATTTCATTAGATGCTGAAAAAGCATTTGACAAAATTCAACACCCCTTTATGATAAAGGTTTTGGAGAGATTAGGGATACAAGGTTCATATCTAAATATAATAAAAGCAATATATAGTAAGCCGACAGCTAACATCAAATTAAACGGAGAAAAACTCAAAGCGATTCCACTAAAATCAGGAACAAGACAAGGCTGTCCTCTCTCGCCATCTCTCTTTTTTTTCATATCTCTTTAATATAGTGCTTGAAGTCCTACCAATAGTTATAAGACAAAATAAGGAGATCATGGGGATTCGAATTGGAAAGAAAGAAGCCAAACTTTCATTATTTGCAGATGATATGATAGTGTACATAAGTGACCCCAAAAACTCTATTAGAGAACTCCTACAGCTGATAAATACCTTCAGTGAAGTGGCAGGATATAAGATCAACTCAAAAAAATCAGTAGCCCTCCTATACACAAAGGATAAAGAAACAGAGAGGGAAATCAGAGAAACATCACCTTTCACGATAGCCACAAATAGCATAAAGTATCTTGGGGTAACACTAACCAAGGAAGTGAAAGATCTATTTGACAGAACTTTAAGACCTTGAAGAAAGAAATCAAAGAGGATACCAGAAAATGGAAGGATCTCCCATGCTCCTGGATTGGTAGGATCAATATAGTAAAAATGGCAATTCTACCAAAGGCAATCTACAGATTCAATGCAATCCCCATCAAAATCCCCACAAAATTCTTCATAGACCTTGTGAGAGCAATAACTAACTTTATATGGAAATACAAAAAGCCCAGGATAGCCAAAACAATCCTATACAATAAAGGAACTGCCGGAGGCATTACCATCCCTGACTTCAAACTCTATTACAGAGCTACAGTAATGAAAACAGCTTGGTATTGGCATAAAAACAGAGACGTTGACCAATGGAATCGAATTGAAGACCCGGATATTAATCCACAAACCTATGAACACCTCGTATTTGACAAAGAAGCTAAAATTATACAATGGAAGAATGAAAGCATTTTTAACAAATGGTGCTGGCATAACTGGATGTCAACCTGTAAGAGAATGAAAATAGATCCTTATCTATCACCATGCATAAAAATCAAGTCCAAATGGATTAAAGACCTCAATATAAATCCGACCACACTGAACCTGATAGAAGAGAAAGTGGGAAGTAGCCTGTAATACATGGGCACCAGAGACCACTTCTTATGTAAAACCCCAACGGCACAGACAATAAGAGCAACAATGAACAAATGGGACCTCCTGAAACTGAGAAGCTTCTATAAAGCAAAAGACACAGTCAATAAGACAAAAAGGCATCCCACTGAATGGGTGAAGATATTCACTAACCCCACATCAGACAAAGGTCTGATCTCCAAAATATACAAAGAACTCAAGAAACTAGACATTAAAACTCTAAATATCCCAATTAAAAAATGGGGTAATGATCTGAACAGAGAATTCTCAACAGAAAAAGTTCGAATGGCCAAAAGATACTTAAGGTCATGTTCAACTTCCTTAGCCATCTGGGAAATGCAAATCAAAACAACGTTGAGATACCATCTTACACCTGTCAGAATGGCTAAAATCAAAAACACCAATGATTGCCTATGCTGGAGAGGATGTGGAGTAAGGGGAACTCTCATCCATTGCTAGTGGGAATGCAAACTTGTGCAACCTCTTTGGAAATCAGTGTGGCGTTTTCTCAGGAAATTGGCAATCAACCTACCTCAGGATGCAGCAATACCACTCTTGGGAATATACCCAAGAGAAGTCCAATCATACTATGAAAGCATTTGTGCAACTATGTTCATAGCAGCATTATTTGTAATAGCCAGAACCTGGAAACAACCTAGGTGCCCCTCAATGGAAGAATGGATCAAGAAATTGTGGAATATATACGCATTAGAATACTACTCAGCAGTAAAAAGCAATGACATCTTGAATTTTGCATGCAAATGGATTGAAATAGAAAACACTATCCTGAGTGAGGTAACCCAAACCCAAAACGACGATTGTGGTATGTACTCAACTCATTAGTGGACCCTAGCCATAAAACAAAGGACACTAAGCTTATAGCGCACAAGCCCAGAGAAGCCAAATAGCAAAGTGAACCCAAAGAAAAACATATATAGATCCTCCTGGAAATTGGAAGCAGACAAGATCGCCAGGCAAAAGTTGGAAGCACGGGGGTGGGGATAGAGGT
>PVIU01029349.1:0-17612 GCA_004026605.1 Ondatra zibethicus
TGGGCAGTGTCTGTACCTGTAGCTTGGTAGATGAGAGCATTTTGTGGGAACCAAACAGAAGTGACAGTATCATTATTCCAAGTGGCCTGCCTGGCATTTCTAGGAAGTCAGACCCCACTGCCCAACACAGACACATGTCCCCCCACTCCCTGGGAGCTCCATATGTAGCCTCGGAGCAGATGCCTCCAGGAGGCTTGGTAGAGAGGGAGAGTTGGAAGAGCATAGAAAGGGCTGTCTCCAAAAGTCAGAGAGAGTGGTCTTCTTTTAGGGGCCATCATTGACATTCTCAGCAGTGTGGAGTTGGGCCTTTGAGTACCCACAAGGGTAGGGTTCCTGTTGGGTAGTGAAAAGCATTTCCCAAATGAACATGGTATATCACCTGGTGCCAAGACAGGCCTAGCTGCCATGGATACCGTGGATGGGACTGTGTCTAGGTGCTAGGGATAGAGATAATGGAGGAAGTGGAGGCAGAGTAGAGGTGGATAGGTAGATCCATAGATAGGGGAAGGAGATGGGGGTTGGGGTGAGAGTCTTTGAGAGGGGTGCTGATATTTTTTTATGTGTGTTGGTGTTTTGCTATGCATGTTGGTTGAGTGGGCCCATTCTGATCTGGGCCTCTGGAGAGAAATATGAAGGCACCAGCAGGGTTTCCTGTGAGGACACCTGGAAATTGTTGGGATGTCACTGAGGAGGACACAGGTAGGTTTGTGCTTCAGGTATCTAAGTGGAACAAGTGAAAATTGCTTATTCTCCTTTGTGTCTAGGTTGTTTTCTAGATTGCCTGTTCTTGGTCCACTAGAATCTTTTGAGAGAGCTATGAGTCCCTTCCCTGCCTTGGCCAGGCTGTCTGCAATGGATACAGAAAGTTCCATGTCTGAGGGGTTCCTGATGACTTTGGAGACAGGAAAGAAAAGTTTCCTGAGGGGTGCCTGGTGGTTGCTGTAGGTGGAGGGTGGTGGATTGGAGGCTGGACGTCTGTGGGAAGAGGACAGATTGTGACAGAGCTGGAGGCAGTTCAGAATGGTTGCCTGGTGATGCTTAGTAGATGGTTAGTCTTGGGAACATGCCCAGGGATAGGTAGGCAAGGGGGCAGGTGAGATGGAATTTTTCTTTCTTTGATGTGTCCTTGTCCCCACAACAGGGTCCTGGGAGGCCTGCCTCTTGGTGCCAGGTCCCAGATATCCCCTGGCCCTCATTGGCCCCTGCTGAGGATGATGTGTGACCGCATCCACCTGAAGCCGGATGGGGGGTACCTTGGACATGAAGTCCAAGATTTCCTGTGGCTCTTCTCATCTCCCGTCGGAGCATGGTACCCATAGGACCATGGGACTCCGGGATCAGGCTGGTAAAATTGGAGCCCTCACAAATGCACACAGCTGCCTGCTCTTTCCTTATGTCCATCCCTTTCCCACTTTTGCAAGGTGGGAAGCCGGAGCTGGGTCTGGGGCCCCACTCATATTAGTGGTGGTCTCCCCAGGTGCTTCTGTACATCTTTCCTTGTAGTCCAAAATCATGGGCCAGTCTGCTGCCCTAGCACCCCACAGCCCAAGGAATGCAGGATAAGCCTGGGAGACAGGCCCTTTCTTGACTGGCTGTCATGACCTGGAAGATTGGTTTTGTCTAAGGCACAAAGTTCAAGGTTTCTTGTGTCTCTTTTCCTCTCCCATGGGAGCATGGGACCCAATGAACTATAAGACTTGTGTCTCAGGCAGGGAAAACTGGAGCCCTCAAGAGTGCATACAGCTGCCTGTCCCTTTATGAATGGAGACAGAGGTTGATGTGGAAGGGATAGTTGGGACTCTGGGGAAGGTATGGAAGGAGAAGAGTGAAGTGAAACTGGTCTGTATAAAAAGTAAATGAAATAATGTTTATAAAATAAATAAACCATGGGGCAATCCTGCACCTGCTTAAACTTCTCTAGCCAGCCAGCAGGTATGCTTCCTGAAGGTATGCTGCTCCAACACCCTCACCACAATGATTCAGGCCCTCCAAACTGCAAGTTCCACTAGGCACTCAAACCTTCCTATCCTCCCACAACCTCAGAGGAACTTTGAATCACAAGCTGCAACTACACAGAGAAGAGCAAATGAGAGGACCAAGAGCTGCAACTACACAAAGAAGACGAAGGAGAAACTCTGAAGCACAGGCTGTTACTACACATAGAGGATCAAGAGCGTGAACCAAGCGAGAGTACATGCCAAAACAGTGGGCCAAGAGAGCAGGCCATGAGAGACCTCAGTATTTCCCTGAAACACAGACAGTGACAGTACAGAGAACAAGAACAGTTTCCAAACACAGAAATAGCCACTGCAAGGAATGGACCAAGAGGAAAAGGCATTGCCGGCACCAATTGGAGGAAGAGATGGGTCGGCACCAATGGAAGAATGCATTCAACATCCTTCAATGGAGCATGGTAATATGAGAACCTAGTGGTCATACAACAGGAAGACTTGATCATCCTAACCCAGAAGAAGCAGAAGGAAGTGATTTTAAATGGAACTTTATGAGGATGATGGAGACTTTTAAAGATGAAATGAAAAATTCCCTTAAAGAATTGGAGGAAAAGACATACAATGGGAAAAAAATCAATAAACCTATGAAAGTACTCCAAGAAAACAAAGAAAAAACAATCAAACAAGTGAAACAATCAGTTCAAACAGTTTAAGAATAGAAGCCTGAAATAGACACAAGAAAGAAAACACAAATCGAGGGAATTGTGGATATGGAATATCTGGGTAAACAAATGTGAACTACAGAGGCAAGCATAACCAACAGAAAACAAGAGATGGAAGAGAGAATCTCAGATGTTGAAGATACTATAGAGGAAATAGATTCTACAGTTAAAGACAACATTAAATCTGACAAATTCTTAACACAAACATCCAGAAAATATGGGACACCATGAAGAGATCAAACCTAAAAATAATAGGAATAGAAGAAGAACTCCTGCTCAAAGGCACAGAAAATATATTCAACAAAATCATAGAAGAAAACTTAACTATCTGAAAGAAGGATATCCCTCTGAAGATACAAGAAGCTTACAGAACTCCAGATAGACTGAACCAAAAAAAGTACCCTTGGCATATAAGAAAATGTAAAACACACAGAATAAAGAAAGAATATTAAGAGCTGCAAAGGAAAAAGGTCAAGAAAGATATGGAGGCTGACTTATCAGAATTACACCAAACTTCTCAATGGAAATGATGAAAGCCAGAAGGTTTTAGGCAGATGTACTACAGACACTCAGAGACCACAGACGCAAGCCCAGACTACTATACACTGCAAAACTTTTGATCGCCATCAATGGAGAAAACAGGATATTCCATGACAAAACCAGATTTAAACAATACCTATCCATAAATCTAGCCCTACAGAAAGTAATAGAAGGAAAACTCCAACCCAAAGAAGCTAACTGCATCACAAAAAGACAGGCAACAGAAAACCTCACACCAGCAAACCCAAAAGAAGGGAAACACACAACAATGCCCACTGAAAATAACAGGAATTAACAATCACTGCATTAATATTTCTTAATATCAATGGACTCAATTCACCTATAAAAAGACACAGGCCTTAGAATCGGTGTGAAAGCAGGATCCAGCCTTCTGCTGTATAAAAGAAACACACCTCAACCTCAAACACAGTCACTACTTTTACAGACAGAGTAAAAGGTTGGGAAAAGATTTTCCAATCAAATGGAGCTAAGAAACAAGTGGGTTCTGCTATCCTAATAACTCCCAAAGTAGAATTCAAACTAAAAGCAATCAGGAGAAGCACACATTATACTCATAATAGGAACAATACATCAAGATGAAGTCTCAATCTTGAACATCGATGTCCCAAATACAAGAGCACCCACATATGTAAAAGAAACATTCCTAAAGCTTAGATCATACATCATACATACCACACACTAATAGTAGGAGACTTCAACACCACACTCTCACCAACGGACAGGTCAAACAGACAGAAACTTAACAGAGAAATAAGAGAACTAGCGGATGTCATGACTCAAATGGACTTAACAGACATCTACAGAACATTCCACCCAAACACAAAAGAAAATAACTTCTTCTTAGTACCTAAGTATGTAATAGAATCTTCTCTAAAACTGACCACATACTCAGTAACAAAGCAAAGCTCAATAGATACAAAAAATTAAAAATAACCCCTGTTTCTTATCAAATTACCATGGTATAAAGTTAGAATTTAACAGCACGAATTGCAGAATGCCTACAAACTCATGGAAACTTAACAGTGCTCAGTTGAACAACCTCTGGGTCAAGGAATAAATAAAGAAAGAAATTAAAGACTTCCCAGAATTCAACAAAAATGAAGGCACAATATACCAAACCTTTGAGACTCTATGAAAGCAGTGCTAAGAGTAAAGTTCATAGCACTGAGTGCCCACACAAAGGAAGTGGATAAATCTCACACTAGTGACTTAACAGCATACCTGAAAGCCCTAGAACAAAAAGAAGCAGACTCAACCAGGAGGAGTATTCAACAAGAAATGATCAAATTGAGGGCTGAAATCAATGAAACAGAAACAAAGAAAATAATACAAAGAATCAATAAAACAAAGAGCTGGTCTTTTGAGAAAATCCAAGAGATAGAAGAACCCCTATCCAAACTAATCAAAAGGCAGAGAGAGAATATCCAAATTAACAAAATCAGAAGTGATAATTGGGACATAACAACTGATACAGAGGACATCCAGAGAATCATCAGATCATACTACAAAAGACTGTACTCCACCAAATTGGAAAATGGGTGCCCAAAACCAAAGAAAAAAAAAACAAGAGAAACTATATTAATTGCAATGCTGTTTGGCCAATAGTTTAAGTGTATTTCTGGCTAACTCTTATATCTTAAATTAACACATTTCTATTAATCTGTGTATTGTCACATGGCTGTGGTTTACCACGTAAAGTTACATCTGGCTTTCAGCATCTGTCTCTAGTGGGGCTACATGGGTTCTCTCTGACTCTGCCCACATTCTATATATATATATATATATATATATATATCTCTTTCAGCCTGGCTTTACTCTGTTAAGCCATTTTCCAAAAGAGGCTTCTTCATTAATCAATGGTAAGAAAACACAGCCACAGCATACATCACCTCCCATATAACCTCCCCCTTTTTTTTATCTAAATAAAAAGGAAGGCTCTAACTTTAACATAGCCATATTATATATAACAAAATAGGTATCAAGCAAGAATTACAGTTACAACATTTATATCTATTTTATCTTTTGTCATAACTAAGGAAAACTATAATTAGAACTATCTGTTCTTAAACTCCATCAATGACTCCCGAAGGATATAACATTACTTAAGTGATGTGATCTGGCTGCACCCAGATGCCTTGGCTGCTCTCACTCCCCCTGACCAACAGCTAAACTTCCTTGTACTCTGTACTTGAGCTTAAGTCAACATGGATGTTTGTGTTCTTTCTGGTGTGTAGTTTTCTGCAGAAGCATTCGCAGTACACGATAACCTGATCATGACCTTTGGTTCTGGCTGCTCAGCATGTCTCTGGCCAGCTGCCTAAAGATATAAAAGGCTTTAGCTTGGGGAAAAATAAAGGTTGTTGTTCTTCCTCCTGCATCAAAGCATCCCTGTCTGAATCCCGGCAACCCCTGCCAGTTTCGGTTTCCTAGCTGAGCTGGCGCAGCAAGATCTGGAAAGTGGGGATATGTGAACAAGGCCGCTCCGTCCACTGGATAAATTGAAGATCACATTGGGAAAGGTAACAAATGCTTAAAATGGGGTCATACACGATTAAGGTAGACATGACAGACCAGATACTGGAACTCTTGAAACAGCAAGGCACAGAAGTTAAGAGGAAGACAGCCTCCAATTTTGTCTGCACCGTAGCAGATGCCAGCCCCTGGTTTCTTGAAGTGGGAGGGTGAAATGTTCCTGAATGGGAACAAGTTAAGTCAGACTTACAAAGAAAGTTACAGAAAGAGGGACCAGAGCACTTGCCTGTGGCGACATTTTCCATATGGAGGATGGTGAGGGACACCCTGCTAATGGAGAAAGTGAAAGTGCAGGAATAGCTGAAGGAGGTTAGCAAAGCATTTACAGAGATGCAAGAAGAAACTAGATGCTCGGTGGGCATAGAGAATAAGGACATGAAAGAGGTTACGTTTAGTCAGATTCCTAGTGAAGAATCAGAGAGCAAAAGCCCAGAGGGAGAGGAATCTGAGGAAGAGCAGCTAGAGAAAGAGATCACAGAGCTGCAGTGCAGGTTGTGTCACTGCCGAGTCCATGGAAAACCTACCCAAGAATCAGCTAAGGAGCAGGAGTTAGACCGAGAGTGGGCATGGCCCTCCCGCATATGAGGAAGGGTGTGAGAAATTCTATGAGGACGATGCTATGTATTATTAATCCAAGGGAGTTATTTTTCAGCGACCACATGTGCTCACAGGGGTTCAGGCTTACCCTGTCATTGAGACACCTGATCCCAATTACCCAGGGCAGGTCGTCTGACAGCATGTACCTCTGACTTTTAAGCAGCTAAAGCAGTTGAAGAAGGCTGTTAGCTCTTATGGACCATTTTACTGTCTCCATGTTTGAATCCTATGTGTCCTTCAATTTAACACCTAGTGACTGGCAACAGCTCTGTCCTGCTGTTCCATCAGGTGGAGATTACTTGCTATGGAGGTGAGAGTATCAAGAGAAATGCATACAGACTGCCCGATTTAACGTCCAGGCTGGTTTCCCTCAAAGAAATCTGGATATGTTGAATGGGGCTGGAGCTTATGCTGGTCTTGGGGCACAAATAGGATATGATTCTGGGGTTTATGCACAAATTGCAGCTGCTGCTGTCCAGGCCTGGAAGGCATTACCTAATAAGTCAGCGGGAGATCAATTACCTCAGGTGTTGCAAGGACCCTCTGAGCCCTTCCAGGACTTTGCTTCCTGTCTATTACAAATAGCTGGCAAACTTTTTGGAGTTGCAGATCATGCAATGCCCATCATAAGACAATTGGCATTTGAAAATGCAAATAAATATTGCAAAGAGGCTATATGACCTCACAAGAATAAAAGTTTAAATGATCACATTCACATTTGCAGAGACATTGATGGGGCATATCACTCTGGGCAGGTTATGGTGGCTGCTCTCTAAAAAGGCCAGGGCTGGTCAGATGGAGGGGGAAGCAGGAACTATTTTGGGTGCAGTCAGCCTGGACACTTCAGCAAGGATTGTCCCGGTAACAATCAAGGAGGGGTCCCCGGGCCAGGGTTGTGTCCAAGATGCGGAAAAGCAAGCAAAAAAAAAAATGGAGGACATGAATAAATCCCTTGATGAAAGCCCAGAAAAAAACAAAGACTTGAAGGGAATGAATAAGACTGTTCAAGATCTTAAACTAGTACTAGAAACAATAAAGAAAACACAAAGGATTCTGGAAGTGAATAATCATGGTAAGCTAACAGGAACTACAGATGCAAGTATCAGCAACAGAATATGAGATGGAAGAGATAGAAATGAGTATATTGGTCAAAGATAATGGTAAATGTAAATAGTATCTGACACTTAACATCCAGGAAATCTGGAACACTATGAAAACACCAAACATAGGAATAATTGGAATAGAAGAAGAATCCCATCTCAAAGGCCCATAAAATATTGTCAACAAAATCATGGAAGAAAAACTTCCTAACTGAAAGGAGGAGATGCGTATTTAGGTAAAAGAAGCTTACAAAAAACCAGAGATTGAATCATGAAAGAAAGCTCCCTCAACACATAATAATCAAGACATAGGGCTTGAGAGATGGCTCAACCATTAAAGGCTAGGCTCACAATCAAAAATAATCAAAACACAAACATGCAGAATAAAGAATAGTAAAAGATTCAAGGGAAAAGGACCAAGTAATGTATAAAGGCATACCTATTAGACAAACATCTGATTTCTCAGTGGAGACTCAAAAATCCAGAACAGCCTAGACATGTGTCTGGTAGTCTATAAGAGACCACAGTTGTTATCCTAGAGTACTATACCCAGCAGAACATTCAACCATCTTAGAAGGAGGAAACAAGGTATTCCATGATAAAGTCAAATTAAACAATATCTACCCACAAATTCAGTCCTACAAAAGGTACTAAAAGGAAAACATGAACCGAACGAGGTCAGCTACACTCATGAAAACACAGGAAATAAATAATAGCACACCAGGAAAACCAAAAGAAGGGAAGCATACCCACACACACCCTCACACACTCACCACCATCATGAATAACAAAACCCAGAAAGTAACAGTCATTGGTTATTGATATCTCTCAATAACAATGAATTCAACACCCAACTAAAAGGACGCAGACTGAGAGAAATTCTAGAGACCTGGGACAGAACCAAGTAAAATTGACCAAAAGAACATGTCAATGAAATGATTCCTAAGGATATTCTGCTATACTTGTAGACTGGAGACTTGCATAATCATACTTAGAGAGACTTCATCCAGCAACAAATAGGTACAGATGCAGAGACCCTGATCCAAATATTAGTCAGAACTTATATGTATATTTCTCTGCCTCTGTTTCCATCAGTTGCTGTATGAAGGTTCTATGGTGATATTTAAGATATTCATCAGTCTGACTACAGGGCAGGGTCAATTTGGGGACCCTCTCCTCTATTGCTTAGGGTCTTAGCTGGGGTCATCCTCATGGATTCCTGGCAATTTCTCTAGAGCCAGGTTTCTTGCTAACCCCATAATGGCTCCCTCAATCAAGATATCTTTTTCCTTGCTTCATATCTGTTCTTCCTCCATTTCAACTATCCTGATCCCTCAAGTTCTTCTCACCCCTCCCCTTCTTTCCTCCTCTTCCCCTTTTACCTTCTTTTCTACCACTACTCCTATGTTCCCAATTTTGTCAGGTGATCTTGTTTATTTTTAATTTTCAGGTGGATCTATATGTGTTTTTTCATAGGGTTCACATTGTTACTTAGCTTCTCTAGGGTCATGGACTATTTCATCCAAACACAAAAGAATATCACTTCTTCTCAGTACCTCGTGGTTGGGATTTATTGTATGTGAAAATACAAAATATGTATACAAAAATAGCAATGTTATCATAGATGTCACTCACCTGTACAAGGGATCTATTAACCACCATCTGGGACCAAACGAAAATCACACATGTCTTTTATGCCCAAGGTGACATTTGATTTGCCGTTTTGAATAATATTGCATCATACATTGCAATATTATTTTATGCATCCTCTAATCATCCCCTTACACATTGGGATAACTAGGACATATGTCACTATAAGTAAGAGAGATTTAAATCTTCCACCTTTGACCTGGATGGCTGGGAAAGTACCCTTATGACATGAGGACCATCATTCCACATTGATGCATGGTTCCACACCCCAGAATGCATGTTTATCTGTCTTTATGCTGGGAATCAGAAATAGAGAAAAATCCAACCTTCATGCCAACTCCTATGCAGCTGATGATAAAATTGATAAGATTAAAGAAAGAATGCCCACCAGATATGATACTAGATGTAACTCAAATATTGCTTCCAGTCCTACAATGGAGTTTTTACAAATATGGTTATTTTAGACTCTGAGATAGACAAAAATACAGAGGTTAACACAGCTTCTTGCTGTTTGCTGGAGGCATGCCACAGCTCCTTTGAGAGAGATTTTCCTGATTCAGCTGTAGGAGGAAAAAAGCCATGCGGTTTTAAAACATAGATTCCTGGGCCATGCTGCCAGTGTGAACTCTTGCTATGGAGCATTTCAATGGCATTTGTGGGCCCAAGTGTTTGTGTGCCCACTCAGGGTCAGGAGAAATGTAGCTGAGACCATGCCTATGGCTCAGCACTTCCTGCCTGGGCAGGCAGCAGGATCAGATCTACTAGGCTTAAACAGGCAGGAGAGCATGGCAAATTCCTGCCACCATACACAGAGATAGTTCCAGGCCACTCAATGCACTGCATGGTGGATTTAGCCTTTGCTCAGAAAAAAAAAAGGTTTATATGCTGCATGGTGCTACCCAGAGTTTAGGAGGTGAGAATGGCTCCCACTCGGCAGTCCTAGAGCTGAGGTGAGCTACCTCTACCATATTTAAAGCCTGAGAAAGACAGAGCCAGCATCCAGGGCCACCGAGACCAAGCTGATTAACATTTTAAGAAATGCTTCTGATCAGAAAATAATTACAGATAAACAATAAAGACAAATTCAGATGAAAAATACCTATTGGATAAGTGTATGTAACTTTGGAAGAGAAAAGAAAAAGAGTATAAAGCGTCATAAAATAAAGTTAATGCTTTAAAAGGGGGGGTAAAGTCTTTAAAGAGACAGTACAGTCATTGATTAAAGGAGTAAAGAAAAATAAGCCATATAAAAATGGAAAATTCACAAAGAGTCTGGATTATGTGTATTGTTGTGTTTTATTTGAATTTTTTGACTGTCAAGGAGCTAAGTACAGAGAGACATTTCATTGTTGGGGCTACTAAACTAAACCAGCATGTATATTATAAAGGTATCATGACTTTCAAATTTGGGTGTAAGGATATGTTGCTCTGGAAATGTTCTTCTCTTGTTTCCATAGAAGATGAGGACCTGTGGATTTCTTCCAGACCAATATGGTTTCATGGAACAAGACACCCTGAAAGGTTGCTGTGAATACCCCCACAAAAAATACTTTACCCAACTGTTGACTGAGATGAACCTAGCACACAGGATACACCATGAAAGACCCGATTGACAGTGCTCCCAAACAGCAGGAAGTAGTATAGGAAGAACTACACCCATATTCCCAAATATTGTTTATAAATGTTCTTTTACATTTAAAGGGGAATATGCTGTAGAGATTTGCATTGATATGGATCTTGGTTTATTGATACAAATTTAAGATCAATTTTGCTATATGTATATATATTTCTGCTCTTGATTGGAGTATTGTGATTTTGTAGTTCATTTAAAAAATGTAATGTATAATTAAGAAATATAGATTAATAGATAATCATCTATAATAGTCAAGCTTGTAGTTATGTTATATTTTCTAGATATATAGATAGATAGATAGATAGATAGATAGATAGATAGATAGATAGATAGAGAGAGATTTCGTTTAGTTAGGTATTCTTCATATCTTTCAGAGACCTTCAGAATATTACAATTAAAATGTTTAAAAACTTAAGACTTTTCATGACAGTGAGACACATCTGCTTCTGGCAGCACCAAGCTACTTCAAAAGGATGATGGATGTTGAAGAGACTCCTTATAGAGTTGATTAGCCATTTGGACAAGAAACTTTTCTTGGCTGGACTGCTTCACAGGACATGCAGGACCTGCATAGAAATGACTGCTGAACTTGCCTAAAGGTGAGATGATCCTTCAGGGTTCATTTATCATGAAAGAGTCTGTGAGACATTCTATAGGATACAGAAGAAAGTGACTGTACTATCTCAAATTTCCTGCTTCATGAAAAATCTGCCCAATACAATGGGTCTGTATGCTGAAGATGGATGCCCCAACAGTACAGAAGAACTTTGGGTGACTGTCCAGGCAGCAAGATGTCTCTGTCAATTCTAGAATTTTTGAAGTTGCTTATAATGTACTTCCTGTCTACTTAGGAAGCATTATATCCTTCTGGAGTCTTTGACGGAGTTAAAGAATTTATAGTTATAATTTTCCTTAGTTATGATAAAAGATGAAGTAGATATAAATAAATATCGTAACTGTAATTCTCGCTAGATACCTGTTTTATTATATGTAATTTTACTATGTTAAAGCCTTCCTTTTAGTTTAAACAGAAAAGGGGAAATGGTGTGGGAGGGCCTTCTGTCTATGTATTGCTTTTCTTGGTTATGAATAAAGAAATTGCCTTGGGTTGTTGATAGGGCAGAACTTATGTAGGCAGGGAAGACAGAACTAAATGCTGGGAGGAAGAAGGGTGGAGTCAGGGGATGCCATGGAGCCGCCACTACTGGAGATAGACATGCTGAAACTTTGCTGGTAGGCTACGACCTCATGGTGATTTAGAGATTAATTGAAATGGGTTAAATTAATATGTAAGAGTTAGCCAATAAGAAGATAGAGCTAATGGGCCAAACAGTGATTTAAATAATACAGTTTCTGTGTGATAATTTCTGCTATGGGTGTCCGGGACAAACAAGTGTTTCCTTGCAACAGATGGTCACCCAACCTAGAAGCCTGTCTACTTTACTACCCAAGATGTTCACAAATAATACAATTCTGCCTGGTATCTTGCAGATCCTACTAATGATGTGGACATCCTAAGTTATAATGAAGAACTGTAAACTCAGAGGCAGTGTTCAGACTGTACTCCACAAAAGAATATGTAAGAAACAATTCACCTTCATCCTAAACTAGTATGAGATATTCCCCATCCCCAAGTAAACAGTCCAGTCTTCATATTTGCCAAAGATGACCCTGGAGTCGCCTGACCTGGCCGTCCCATATTTCCCCCTTCCCCAAGGTCCTTATTACTTCACATTTTGCTGATGGGTACATCAGACCTTTCTCCCTGAACCTAACATGGCCTTTTTCATATGCGAAACATAGGCTTAGACATTCAGTTTGTACAAGCCCCTTCCCCAACTTCCTGTATTTACAAAGTGAGCTTTAGATCATCTTTTTATTAATGATTGGTCCCCAGTTGGTGGCTGTTTGGAGTGTTTGAGGAGGTATGGCCTTGCTAAAGAAATTAAGATGCAGTTGGAGATGTGAGCTCTCTGGTCCTGCCTTAGTTCTCTACCATGACTGACTCTTATACCTCTGAAACCATAAGGCAAATAACTTCTCCATTCCAAAAGTTGCCTTGGTAATGGTGATTATTGCAGTAATAAAACTAACTACTAAGCATCCCTTTATGTCTAAAAGTCATATGTATTCTATTGCACTTTTAATTATTCCCCTGATGATCTCTTTTCTCCTCTCATGTTTCATTTTCTAGTTTTATGACCTACACCACATAACCACACATGTGTAACAAATATATAAAAATTAAGTCTCAAATCCACATATGAGAAAACATATGGTTATTCTCTCTTTCCACATATGTGCCTCTTCACCTAATATACATCCTCCAGTTCTATCCATTTTCCTCCAAATGACATAATTTCAGTATTATTTTTGGTCGAATAAAATTCCATTGTTTATATACACTACATTTTATCTATTCATCTCATAATGGAAAGGAATAGTTCCATTTAACTATTGTGAATCTTGCAGCAGTAAACATGTGTTGCAAGTATGTCAGCAGTAAGATATTAGGGTCTTTCAAGTATTTGTCCTGGAGTATTATAGCTAGGTCTTATAATAATTCTATTTTTATTTTTTGAAAACCTATCTGCTGATTTATATAGTGTGGCACCAGTTTACATTCCATCAGGGATGGAAACAGTAAAGGAAGAAGTCAAATTTTCCCTATTTATAAATAATATAATTTGTCCTTTAAAGTCTGCATCAGGAAACTCATATATAGACACTTTCTACAAAGAAGCAAGATACAAAATCAACATTTAAAGATCAGAAACTTTTCTATACGTCAACAAATAATGTGCTGAGACAGAATTAAAAAATTAAAATTCAATTCCTAATAGGATTTAAAAATAATCGGTGTTGGGAGATAGTTTAGTGGCTAAAGCAAAGCACTCGCCACACATATGAACAAGAGTTCAGATCTCCAGTAACCAAATAAATGGTAAGTGCTTCTGCTCAATTATAGACAGGGAATTGGAGACCAGAGATTCCAAGGGACAGGCTGTTTATCTAGACAAGTCAAACTGTGATTAAGTAAATAAAGTGCAGAGTAGTCCTCAAAGACACCCACCTACAACATGTGGTCTCTACATGCACATACACATGTACAAACATTCACATGTGCACCTACATGTATGAAAATACTACATTTATGTCCATAACACACACATGCATACACACACATGTGCACACGCACGCACGCACGCACACACACACACACACACACACACACACACACACACACACAAACACAAGGCGGCAGTAGAGTAACGTATGTTTAAAGGCAAATCTAAGTCAGTATCTCTGAGATGGTGTATTCTTGTTTCCAGAAGATCATATCAAAAGAGAAATGCCAGGAAGGCACATTGTTGGGTATCTACACACAGGACCAATACTAGAAAGGAAAGGACCCAGGGGCCCTAGAAAGCATCTATGTTAGCATCTGTTTAACTGACTTCCCATCCTAAAATTCTCCTAGTCCAAATGCATAAAGCTGTTGACAGAGGCTGCTTGTTTGTTTCCTGGCCACTCAGACTCCCAAAATAATCACACAGAAATCTGTATTAATTATAATATGGTTTGACAAACAGCTTAAGCATATTTCTGGCTAACTCTTATATCTTAAAATACCCCATTTTTATTAATCTGTGTATGACAATGTGACTGTGGCTTACCAGCAAGGTTTCAGCATATCTGTCTTTGGCAGTGGCTACATGGCTTCTCACTGACTCCGCCTATTCTCTCTATATATCTTTTCCAGCCTGGCTATATTCTGTTAAACTACTGGACAGAAGCAGCTTCGTTATTAACCAATGGCAATAAAACATATTCATAGCATACAGTGGGGAATCCCACATCATAAAGTTATTAATTCTGTATTCTTGGAGACTTGGTCTTCTGTCTTTTCAAGATATACAATTGTTTGTTCATGCCAGGAAATGAACTTGATGGTCACCTAGACAACAATGGTTATTCCCATTACACAATACACTCGAAGTGATTCAATAAAAGCATATGTATAAAAGTGCTGTAGTGAAACTCATTTCTTTGTATGTTGACAGAATAAATAAAATAGAAAAGTTTTAGAAAAGACTGTTAATTACTAAATTCAATGTTATATAAATATACTATTCAATCAGTTATTTTCATTACTAAGTTTACTATGGGTAACACCTGGAGACATGGGAGGTAGAGGAGAGGAGGTGGGAGATGGGAACATGAGGTATCTGGATGGCTGAGTTGGGGGAGGAATGGAGAGAGAGAACAATGAAAAAGATATTTTGATACAAGGACCCATTATGGATTTAGGGAGAAACCTGGTTCCAGGGAAAGTCCCAGGAATCCACAA
This sequence comes from Ondatra zibethicus, assembly GCA_004026605.1. NCBI lineage: Eukaryota > Metazoa > Chordata > Mammalia > Rodentia > Cricetidae > Ondatra > Ondatra zibethicus. The sequence continues at coordinate 15,099 of PVIU01029349.1, forward strand.
GGAAAACTCCAGCTAAGATTCCTTGCACTAGTGGAGAAGGTGTCTGAACTGGTCTTCTCCTATAATCAGATTGGTGACTACAATTGTCAACATAGAATTTTCATCTAGTAAACGATGGAAGTAGATGCAGAGATCCTCAGCCAAGCATTGGGCCTGGCTCCAGAAGTCCAGTTGAAGAGAGGGAGGAGAGTTTATATGAGCAAGTGTGTGGGGGGTGTTCAAGATCATGATGGGGAAACCCAGAAAAACAGCTGTCCTGAGCTCGTGGGTGCTCACTGAACCTGGACTGACAGCTAGGGAGACTGCCCTCTAAATGTGTGTGACAGTAGCCTGGCTTTGTCTGTTTGTTGGGCTTCTGGTAGTGGGACCAGGATCTATCCCTGACACATGAACTGTTTTTTTGGATCCCATTTCCTATGGTGTGATGCCTCACTCAGCCTTGATGCAAGGGGAGGAGTTTGTTTTTGCCTCAACTTGATATACCGTATTTTCTTGACTCCACATAGGAGGCCTCACCCTTTCTGAGGAGTGGATGCAGGTTGGGGGAGAGTTTAAAGGACATGGGTAGAGAGAATGGGATGAGAGGAGGGAGGGAAACTGGTTAGTATGTAAAATAAATTTAAAAATTTAATTGAAAAAGCATGTGTATGAAAGTGCTATAGCGAAATTCATTTTTAATGCTGAAATCTGAATATAATATAATCACTTTAGAAAAGAATATTAATTACTGAGTTAAATGTCACAAAACTGTCCATTCAATCAGTTACTTTCATTATTAAATTTGATGTCCATAGCTCTTCTTGTATTTGAACAACTTTATCAAAGTGAAAAATTGACATTTCTTTTAAATAGTACCATTCTTAGAGCAGTCATTCACGTATGTATAAACTACTCTATTTACCTTTGCTAGATTATCTCAACTAAACTTAGTTACTGTAACTTAAATTTAGAAAGCTGATTTGTGCTGACATTAAAAAGGCCAATCTAATTCTTAAGAAGTGTAGATTATCTGAGTTGACATTCATATTTCCTGTCCATTCTGCATACACCAAGTTCTTCATGCCTAGAAGCATAATGCTGCTATGCAAATACAATGTTTTCAAGGACCTCAGGGGACCAACAGAAATTCAGATAAATGATTCAAAGTTATGATAGTTATGATATGTGCTAGTATGCAGATAAACACAGTGAGCTATAAAATTAGATTAGAAATCATTTTGTCCCAGATTGTAGGAAAAGAATGGGTTTCCTGGAGACAGATACCCTACATAATGAAATTAGTGAGATAAATTGGAGTTAAAGAAATGGAGTGATGATGTTTTCAAAAATTCCAAGAAGAAAGCATGTACCATATCACTGAGGCAATGGCACAGGAAGATAATTAGATGACAGATAAGTGCCCTAATGCTTCTGAAGTCTTATTGTCTGTGTAGCCAAAGGGAGACAGAAATCCTTTGCAAAAATCAGATATAACACCAAAATAAATAAACAAAAGCCTTTTATCTAACAGGAAGAAAAGGTGCTCAAAGTAAAATTGGAAAAATGTGCAACAAGCAAAGCAGGTTTCTCTATCTGTAAGATCACATCTTCATCTGCATCATCAAATTTACATTTTCTCAGTATATCAACTGTTATATAAACATGACATTGCAAAGAAGACTAAGGGTTTCAAAAATCATTCTGTGCAACTATACTTCAGCGGCAATGTAAGAATGAAAGTGAAGGGTCATGCAGAGCCATTAATATGAGACGTTAGTCATATTGTGTCTTCAGGGGAATTATATGACCTTCCAAAAGAATCCAAATATGCAAATGTTACAGCACCCAACATGTAAGCCGAGACAACGCAATTGTTTAAGGCCACAGGGGCTACATTTGGGAGTCCAACTGTGTCTGTGTTCTGAATCTGTGAACTTAAACAAAAGCAGATAAAAGAACTTGAAAAACAATTTGCATTTGTACTATGAGGTGATTATTTTTCATGTCCTCATTCTCTGAACAATGTATATTATTTACATAATAATAACACTACAGTAGGGATTATTAAGCAATTTAGACATGTATTTTAGCATGCAGGAAGACGTTCACAGAAGTCGTCACAAATTTACTAGAAAATCCCAGAATAGGCCATCCTTAAAACACAGAACATTATTTGTAATATGAATTCCAGGCATCCTCTGCTCTATTCAAACATTATTACTTTTTCTTTCCTTAGCACAACAAGCAATGATTACCGGGCCCCCAAAGTCTTCAAGAAGCAAGGGTCTGGATCACCCTTTCTTATTCAGTAACACTGATGGTCTCTTGATAGCGGATCCATTCCTGGTGTAAGAGGGAACTGAGAGCACAGTCTCCCAAGCACCCCTTGCCTTCCTAATCATGTTGCCCCTACAACAGTCCCTGTCCTGGCCACTAACAGTGGGCACCAGGCTAGCCAGCACTCTCAACCCTAAGGAAGAGGTGAGGGTTTTTGGTGCCCTCCTCATTCAGAAAGCTTGGATGTTTGCCAGCTGA
>PVIU01029350.1:0-17682 GCA_004026605.1 Ondatra zibethicus
TTATATGTTACTTGTCCTTTTTCCTTTGCAGCTCTTAATATTCTTTCTTTACTCTGTATGTTTAGTGTTTTGATTATTATGTGGCGAGAGGACTTTTTTTTTGGATCCAGTCTATTTGGTGTTCTGTAAGCTTCTTGTATCTTCATAGGCATATCTTTCTTTAGGTAGGGAAAGTTTTCTTCTATGATTTTGTTAAATAAATTTTCCATGCCTTTGAGTTGACTTTCTTCTCCTTCTTCTATACCTATTATTCTAAGATTTGGCCTTTTTATGTTCATGGATATTTTGGGTTAAGCTTTTATTAGATTTAATGTTTTCTTTAACTGATGAGTCTATTTCCTCTATTTTATCTTCCGCACTTGAGATTCTCTCTTCCATTTCTTGTATTCTGTTTGTTGTACTTGCATTTGTGGTTCCTGTTCTTTTCCTCATGATTTCTGTTTCTATAATTTCTTTGTCTTCTGTTTTCTTTATTTTTTCTATCTCAGTTTTCAAGTCCTTAATAGTTTCTGTTATATGTTTGAGTTCTTTTTCTTGGTTTTCTTTAAGTGATTTGCTGATATCTTCCAATTTTTTGTTTGTTTTTTCTTCCATTTCTTTAAGGTAATTTCTCAATTCATCTTTAATAATTTCAGATATTCTCTTTTGGTTATTTTTTAAACCATTTTCTCCTGAGTCATCCATATTTGGTTGTTCAGGTCTTACTTTTGTAGGGTCTTTGGGTTTTACTGGTATTGTGTTGCTCTTTGTTGTGTAGCTTGTGATCTTACCTTTTCTACTCATCTTTTCCTCTAATAGGTGTGGTTGGTGCTGTCTGAGATTCTGTTGATTAATCCCCTAGGTGCCAGTAGATCAAAAGCTAAGATTGTTCTCCTCGTGGTACAGTCAGTGTCACAGTTCTAGTTACTCCGTTGGTTATTTCTGTTCTTGGAGGTAGCTCAGTGCTCCTGTGTTTTGATCTGCTCTCTTGGAGTTTGCTGTCTCAAGCCTACTGTGGTCTAGGCTGCTGGCTTTGATCTGTTTCTGTAAATCTTGGTCTGGATCTCCTCTTGCAGAAGTCCCTGGCTTGGAGACCTGTTCTGGTGGTGATCGCTGACTCTGGATCTGGTCACTGGTTCAATCCTGATCCGCTCATGTCCCGGGACCAGGTTTGCTCCTGGCTTCTGCTCCTGGTGGAGCTTGTTCTCTCTTTGTCTTAGGTAACTGGTTCAGTCCCACTCTGGTTCTGGTGGAGGTCATGGGCTCTCAGTCAGGTCGTTGGCTCAATCAGTGTCCCAGGACTGGGTTGGCTCCCAGGGCTGGATTTGCTCCTGGCTTCTGCTCCCGGTGGAGCTTGTTTCCCTGGCTCTCTCTGTCTTAGGGGTCTCGTTCTATTCCACTCCTGTGGAATTTGTTGCCCAAGGTGGAGTTCCTTGCCTCAGGGCAACTTTGGCTTAGGTTACTGGCTTTGACCTGTACCTGTAAATCCTATGCTGGTTTCCCTCCTGCAGAAGTCCCTGGGTTGGAGTTGGGCCTGGAAAGGTTTCTGCTTCGGGTCTACTGCCTGGGAGGTTCTAGGCTCAGGTGCGCCTGAACTCACATGGGACCTGCTTGCTTCCTCAGAGGTCTCAGACTCATGCTGGGACCCAACGGGGTTCCAGGTTCCTGCCTATTCCCTTTTATGTCTCAAACCAATGCCCGAACCCACAGGGGACCTGCCTCAGGCCTACTCTCTTTGATGTCCCAGATTCACGCCTGGCACCATCGAGATCTCTGGTTTCTGCTTATTCCCTTGGAGGACCCAGCCTCACTCACACCCAGGCTGACAGAGGTCCTTGCTCCGGCCTAGTTCCTGGGAGGTCCTAGACTCTCGCCCAGACCCGCAGGGGTGTTGGCCTACGTCTGCTCCCTTGAAGGTCCCAGATTCATGTCCAGACCTTCAGCAGTCTCTGTCTCTGGCTCACTCACTCAGCAGTTACTCCCTTGTACCTGTTCCAGTGGAGATCACTGGCTCTGGCTCTGGTCGCTGGGTCAATCCTGATCCACTCGTGTCCCGGAACTGGGTTTGCTCCTGGCTTCTGCTCCTGGTGGAGCTTGTTCTCTCTTTGTCCTAGGTAACTGGTTCAGTCTTTGTATTTATTTTTAAAAATTTCCCGTTGAGATGTTTCTTTTTTTTTTGTATTTTTTAAAAATTTATCTATCAAGTAATTTTTTTGATATATAAGGCTTTGCTAATAATGTTGACTAGCCTGGAATTTGTTGTATACACCATGCTGGCATCAAACTCATAGCAAACCTCCTGAATCTGCCTCCTGAGTGCTGGGATTATAGGTGTGAGATGCCAGGACAAGTTCTTTTCTGATGGGGTAAAAGAAATAGTGCCAGGATCATCCAGGGCCTTGCACAAACTAGACAAACAAGCCATATTCTCACCCTAATCTGCTGGAATTTTGATTGGGACTGCTTTGGATTTTTAGGCTAATTTGGGGAGAAATGACATTGAACGTATATTCTGATTCATGAATATAGTATACCTCTCCATTTTTAGGAACAAATTGGTTCTCAGTAATACTATGTAGTTTTTTGGTGTAAAATATTGCACATATTTGGTTAGTTTTGGCTCCAAAAATTTAATTTTTATACCAAAATATACTGTTTGTAAACATATTTAAATGTGTGTGTGTGTGTGTGTGTGTGTGGATGCACATGTGGAGGTCAGAAGACAGCTTGCAGAAATTTGTTCTCTTTTTTCCTTGGGTTCCAGGAATTGAACTCAGATCATCAGACTTGTGGCATCATCTTTATCTGCTGAGTCATCTTCCTGGTCTCCTACATACTTTTAAAATTTCAGTTTTCAATTGTGTGTTATTAATATGTAGATATGCCTTTTTATATCATTCTTATAGTCAATAATTTTATTATACCCATTATTAGTTCTATTTATAGATTTGCTAATTATTAGGATTTTTTTTATGTGTTTGTTTTTGAGATAGATTCTCACTCAGAAGCCCAGACTGGCCTCTGTCTCCTGAATTCTGGGATAGTAGGCATCTTTCCAACACTATGTCTGGCTGGTAATTTTCTAAATATGTGGAAACATTATTCTCTCTCCGTTTCCAAATTGTATTCCCTTTCTTTCATCCTTTCTTTCTCCCTCCCTCCCTTTCTTCTTTTCTCTTTCTTTCCAAATTGTTTTTTGAAATTAAAATATAATTACATTCCCTTTTCTACTTCCAGCCTCTCCAATGTCCTATTACTCCTTTGCTCCCTCTCAAATTCATGGCCTAGTTTTCTCCAATCTTTACTGTTTTACACACACACACACATACACACACACACTCACACACACATGAATAAATAAGTTAGTACAACTTGCTCAGTCTGCTTAGTGTTACTTGTAGCTATGTTATTTCACTGGTATTGGATGATGGCTCAACCCTTAGAAAGACTGTTTCTCTCTCTTCCAGCCTATCCCATGCCAAGTGGTGAGACCACTATGAAATTTCACATTAGTCTGTCTATTGGTGTTGTACTTATTCAGGTCTTATTTAGGCAACCATACTGTTGAGGTTTCATGGGTGATGCTTCCCGGTCATTTCTAAGAAACAGAATCTCACAGAATTCTTAGTCATCTGGCTTTTATAATTTCTCCACCCCTCTTCTCGAATGTTCCCCAAACCTCTGGTGCAGCAGTTGGACCGTGCATGCCTTGGTGTAGGAGTTGTACTGTGCATGCCTTGCTGCAGGAGTTGTACCGAGGATGCTTTGGTGCAGGAGTTGTACTGTGCATACCTTGGTGCAGGAGTTGTACTGTGCATGTATCAGCTGTGGGTGGGCATCCCATGAGCAGTGTTCTCTGCATTTCACATAGTTGTGGCTTTCTGAGTTAGTCTCCATCTCTCACAAAGAGAGAGGTTTCTTTGCTGATGAGAGAGGGATACATGTATCCGTGGGCATAAGTATTTAAAATTTATTTAGGAACTTTGCTGGTTTGTTCAAGCAGGAGCACATGCTTTTCCACTAAACTTCATGATCTTCCTAGCCCTGGGGATTTGGGTAGGCTTCCGGTATCAGGCTAGATTTTCTTCCTGCTCTGTGGGCTTTACGTTGAATTAGACAGCTGTTGGTTACCACCGAGACATACGCACCACTCTTGCACCCTTAGGGATGCCTTGCCAAGTTGGTCATTGCTTTGGATCATAGGTGTGATAGCCGGGTATGGATCGCTTCCCTCCCTTGGAAGCTTGCATAGAGCCAGAAGGTGCTGAGATGGTGAGCCCTCAGGGAGGAGCCCGTCTAGTCAGATCTAGTGTCGATTCTCTGAGTCCAGTGTTCAAAGTGCACGGTATCATCAGCAATACAGATTGACCTTCAACCTCTGGAAGGCCACCAAGGAAAATGGTGAAGCCTATATTGTTTCGTGAGTCTTTTAGAACCACCTGGCCAAAAGGGAACCAGTTTGTCGCTCCTGATACTAGGGTTTTGTTTACCTATGGTTCTTGTTGCTTTGGGGGGGGTGTCATATTGTAGCTGGTGAGATTTCATTTAAACTGTGGGGGGGGTATTGTTAGCCATCTGGTAAAATTTCATCTAAACTACACGTATGTACACATACATGACTATGTTTTATGTGTAATTTTAGGTAAATGAAAAATACTATGATTCCTTATGTCTTTTCAAACACCCTTAGTGTTTCTTTCTTTGTAATTTTGGGAACTGTGTAAGGTAAGTGCTCTACCAATTGGCTCTTGCCAGTGAGCTCTGCCTTTAGCTCCTTTATTTTTAAACTCTATTTAATTCATTATTTTGTTGTTGGTGTGGGGGGGGGGGAGGAAGGTCACATATGTAAATATCAGAGGACAACTTTCAGGACTCGGTTCTCTTGCTCCACTGGATTCCAGCTTGAGTGGCGAGTGACTACCTTCAGAACCATCTTGCAGGCCCCCTTTCATTTCTTGCCTTGTCTATTTTACCATCAAGGGGTACCAGTTCAGAATTGCATAGAAGGGGTGAGAATAATCAACCTGCCACCATTCTCGATTTTAGGAAAACATTTATTTTTTTCACCAGTAACTATGATCTTACCAGTTTAAGAAAGCTCTTTTCTATTGCTAGTTACCTGAGTTATTTTATCACAAAAACATTGTAGATTTTGGCAATTTTTTTTCTCATCTACTCAGGTGATTAAATAGATGTTTTTTAATTAAAATGATTACTTAGAGGTTTTCTTTTTTTTAAACTTATTTATTAATTATATATACAGGGTTCTTCCTACATGTATGCCTTTAGGCCAGAAGAGGGCACCAGATCTCATTACTGATGGTTGTGAGCCACCATGTGGTTGCTGGGAATTGAACTCAAGACCTGTGGAAGAGCAGTCAGTGCTCTTAACCTCTGAGCCATCTCGCCAGCCTTACTTGGAGGTTTTATTTTGAATGTTGAATCAATTTTACATTCCTGGGATAAACCACTTGGCCACTGTGTAATATGCTTTTTTCCTAAATTTATGTATTTAATGTATTGATGTTTTGTTTAAAATTCTTATTCTGAGGGCTAGAGAGATGGTTCTCTGGATGATCTTCCAGAGGACTGAGGTTCAATTCCATCACCCACATTGTGACTTGCAACCATCTATAACTTCAGTTTTAGGGGGTCTGACCCCCTCTTCTGGCCTCTGAGAGCACCAAGCATGCAAGTAGTGCACAGACAAACAGGCAAAACACCCATAACATATAATAATAGCAATAATAATTTAAAACAGCTGTTCTACTGTTACCCTGGGGGTGTAGCTTAGTGGTAGGATGCTTGTCTCTTATGACCAAGCCCTGTGGTTGATTTTAGCACTGAAAAACAGTCTTATATAAATTAATGAGGATTTAAAACATTTTTTAAGGTGTGTGGTGGTAGTGCACACCCTTAATCCCAGCACTAGGGAGGCAAAGGCAGGTGGATCTCTGTGAGTTCAAGGCCAGCCTGGTCTACAGAGCAAGTTCTAGGACAGCCAGGTGTGTTATATAGAGAAATCTTGTCTCGGAAAACCAATGTTTTTGTAAATTTTATGTGTATTGATGTTCTGTCTGCATCTATGTTTGTACCACATGCATGTGCCTGGTGCCCCTGAAGGCTGGAAGGGAGTATCAGATTTCCTAGAACTGGAGTTACTAATAGTTGTAAGCCAGTATGTGCAGGTTGGGAATTGAACCCAGGTTGTCTGGAAGAGCAGCCAGAGCTCTTAACTGTGGAAAAATCTCCAGGCCCATATACCATTTTTATAATGCCTTTTTTTCTGACTTTGGTATCAGAATAGTGAATAGGAGGGCTGGAGGTGAGCCTAGTGGTAGTGTCAATAAGTAAAAGAACAATAAACGAGAGACTATGGCTTCTTCTGACTGTGAAATGTTAACTAAATAATATAAAATAAGAACAGAATAAAAAATCACTTTGAGAATGACAACAACAATGATGATCATTCATCAAAGACCATCAGGAGATGTTAAACATCATGGGTAAAGCTGGATGAGGAATGGATCCTTCCCCAGTGTTAAAGTGGATGCACAAGCCTCTGGTGATGCCGGAGACTGAGAATGAACATACAGCAGAATAATCTGGAGACTCATCTGGTCGAGCGATGGCACTTACCATCACAGATCATGAGACAGACGCTGAAGGGGCAGAGGAGGGCCGCTGCGTGTCTTAGGTTTGACTCCCCATATTCACGCCTCTAAGACAAAGGGGAGGGATTGAGAGCAAGACCACGTAAGCGACAGCTCTGCCAATTCATAACCTAAATCTGTTCATTAAGCAAACCCAGACAAACTCAAAGCAAGGAACTTTCTAGAAAGTAACTGGCCTGTTATATATAAAAATTGAGAGGCCAGGAAGAATTGGGAAACTTCCCGGTTGAAAATAAGCAGAAATGAAATGAATATAGGCTCCAGGAGTGGGCCAGGCATGGATCCCAGCACTGGGGAGGCAGGGGGGATCTCTGTGAGAATGAGGCCAGCCTGGACTACAAAAGTGAGTTGCAGGACAGCTAAGACTGTTACACAGAGAAATCCTGTCTCAAAAAGCCAAAAAAAAAACGAAAAACCAAAAAGAAGAAAAAAAGATCTAGGAGTGAATTATTTTTCTTTAATTTATATTATTAAGACAGTTAATGAGGCTCAAGTGGGGCTTGAGGATTGGAGAGCAGTCGTGTGTCATCGCTGGTTCCTGTGTTCTTAAAATCGTGTTATTGTAAAGAGATGTGCTCATGGAAAAGCGGCACCTATTCATCTACTGAGACCTGCTGCGTCTTTGCTGTCCTTCGACATCGGCATTACCACGTCTACTCAGTGTTGACGCTTGGATCAAGGCCGACATCCTTGACTGTTTCCTTATAACCCGAAAGCCCACGTGGAGCAGGTTAAATGTCGGCTAACAGACCGATGGTGTTGTGAAACATCCGTGCCTTAGAATATTCTGCTTCTCTTCAGAGGAAGGAGGTGGATCTGCACACACGTGCCACACACGTAGCGACACAGCGCAGGAAGATCTGGTTTTGTTCGTTTTTACAGATGCACCAATAAAAGTGTGGCAAAATGGGCTCAACGCTATTAACTGTTCTCTCTTGGAGGAGTGTTTCCCCCTTCTCCTGCGAAAGGGGTGGTATCATAGCCTAGGCTGACCTTGAATCCTCCAGTGTCAACCTCCCAAGTGCTGGGTTTGCAGGTGTGACACCCCACAGTGGCACATCTTTAAAAAGACTAGGGTGAGGCTGGAGAGATGGCTCAGCGGTTAAGAGCATTGCCTGCTCTTCCAAAGGTCCCGAGTTCAATTCCCAGCAACCACATGGTGGCTCACAACCATCTGTAATGAGATCTGGTTCCCTCTTCTGGCCTGCAGGCAAAAAGACTAGGGCGAACGTTTTTCATTTGACCAGGACTTTGAATGTAATAGTTCATTTTCTGTTGTGTGGAAGAATATCACAGAATGGGTGATCTATAAAGAAACTATTTTTTTTTTTTGAGACAGTGTTTCTCTGTGTAACTTCCCCGGCTGTCCTGGACCATAGACTGGCCTTGAACTCACAGAGATCCACCTGCTTCTGCCTCCCTAGTGCTGGGATTAAAGGTGCGCATCACCACAGCACAGCATAAGTTGATTTTTTTCCCCCACAGGTATGGAGGCAAAGAAGTTGAAGATCAATGGGTTGCATTTGGTGAGGCCTCTCTTGTTATCACAGAACTTGGTAGCAGGCATCACAAGGCAAAGGAGAGTGAGAGATTTGTTATACACAATATGTACAATATACATAACTGCTTCTAGAGAAAGGCTGGAAAGACCACACGAGAGAGAGTTGACCTTAATAACAAACACGCCCACAAAAATAGCACTAATATATCCATGAGAGTGGATTATTTGCATGTTTGTGTCCAGAATATCATTTTAGAAACTTGATTTCCAAAATAATATATATTATCTAATTTTTTCCCATTTCTATACATTTATATTCATAGTTGTCTAGTTTCATGAAAAATTGATCTCCCCAGTTTGGCTTTGGGCACCAGAGAAACAAAAAGAAAGAGAATGAATGCCTTTCTGCCTTCCCTTCCCATCTCATATTCCAAAGGCTTCCCTTTGCATCTGAGCACTTCTAATAATACCTATCATTAAAATCTATGCCAGAGATATGATTAATTCTACCCAAAGCTGGTGAGTGTTTTCTGGTTGTAGTTCTCAAGCAAATATGCCCCTGAAGAGCATATACTGAAAGCTATTCAACTATGTAGGTGAACGATGCACATCCGCACGCACGTGAACTCAGCCAGTTCTTGCAGTCACAGTGTGTAGAGAACTAGAAACCAAGTGGAGTCTACTGGGGTTAGAGGGGCAGTGCTCATTTCTTGTACTGAGGCTCAGCTTTCCCTTTTCTGAGTCTTTAATGCTCTGCCTAAATTCAGGTAGAGAAACACCTCCCCTCTAGGTTGACCAGGCATGCCCAGAAAGAGCTGTTTTTCCTCAGGGGCAGCTGTTGAGTATGGACTATATCAGCTGGAACTTCTCGCTCTGCCCAGTGATACCTTTAGGGTGTCTGCTATTGACATCAGCTGGTGGGTAGTGATGGGTCCAGTCATGGCCCTGCGGACATAAAAAACAAATGAATAGATAAATAAGTAACTCGAGGTGTATATAAAGTATTGGCACCAGGAACTACTGTTCCAGTTCTTTCTAACTTGTTTTCCTTTTTTCTTCCTAGTTCACTGGCTGGCTCTGTCTGGGTGGGGCGCAATAAGTTTTATTGTTCAGGTGTGATAGCCAGGTGCAGAGGTTCCAGCATGGCTCTGGGGAGGGCGGTCTGGGCCCAGCCCTGCAGCAGAGGCAGAGCTCCGTGCTATGTACCCACAGCATGAGGATTTCGGTTCCCTTCCTCCCTGTCACCTGAGATCCTAGGGTGACTCTCGGTGACCTACTGATCTTCTGGAATTGGGAAGGGGAACAGAAGCTCTGTGTTGGGAGTGAAGTAACCGATTTTGGCAGATGTTCAGAAGGCAGAGCCTCTGCTTATTTCTCTTACAGGCCCTGTGTCTCTTCGAATCTTTTCTAGTTTTGAAAAATATAGGAAACTCTTCACCAAGAAGATGTGAATCCAAAGCTTCTGTGATTGATGAAGAAGGTGACTCCCTAACAAGAAAAGGCCCTACTAGGGAATTAAAACAGACCCAAAGCCATATGTAAATCATATTTGAAGGCAGGACTTGAAGAGGTGACTGGGGTTTGTATATTAGTGGACTATGAGAGGAGCGGCTTTGTGACAGGAGGGGAAAACGGATGTTTTTAAAGATTTTTTTTTTATCTTTAGAAATAAAGTCTTGTTGTGTCTTGACAGATGGTTCAGAAATTAAGGGTAGTTAAGAGGACCAGAGTTTAGTTTCTAGACCCCACATCAGGCAGCTCATAACCACATGTAACTCCAGCTTCGAGGAATCCAACATCTTCTTCTAGCCTTTATACACACATAATATGTGCATGCATAGATGTGCACAAACACACACATATGTGTAAACAAGTAACAAAATAAGCCTTAAACTGTCAGGTATCCCAGGATAGCCTTGAACTTGAGAAGTTGACAAGACTGGGAGTGAAGAGTTGCCTTGAGCTTGAGACTTGCCACGGCCAGTTCTGAGAGTGGGGGAGTGGACCCCTGGGTTTAGAGATCTGAGCCAAGTGGGAGGCTGCAGGGAGATGCTAAACTGGCAGGATGGGGGGGTTTCTTCATGGGTTTTTGTCTTTCCTTAAACTTTTGCCTTTTTGTTTTAGTAGTGGAGATTAAGCCCATGCTCTCATACATGTTATACACACACTCTGTCATTGAGCAGTGCCACCAGCCAAAATCTCAGTTAAAACCATTTCTGCATGTATATATGTCTAATACAGGTGTGTGCTTCTGTTTATGTGTGTGCCATGCAGCACTGCACATGTACGTATATACACGTGTAGACCAGAGGTTGACACTGCATGTTTTCTATTGTCCTTTATCTTCTTCATCTTTTTTTTTTTTTTTTTTTTTTTTTGAGACAGGAGTCTGTAGCTTTGGAGCCTGTTCTGGAACTCCCTCTATAGACCAGGCTGGCCTCGAACTCAAAGAGATCCACCTGTCTCTGCCTCGCAGTGCTGGGATTAAAGGCGTGCACCACCACTGTCCGGCCTTCATCTTATTTTTTGAGACAGGATATTTGAATGAAGAGCTCACTAATAGACTACACCGGAAGAACTCTGCGAATACACGCATGCACTGCCATTCCTGGCTTTTATATGGGTGTTGGAGACTTGAGCTCAGGTCTTTTGTCTACTAGGCTCTATTTCTCCAACTTTTAGCTCCTTCTTTTGCTTTCCAGGAATACTATGGGTAAAATGTACTCCTTATTTTCTTCAAGGACATCATGGGGAAATCATCTTTTTTTTTTTTTTTTTTTTTTTTTTTTAGAAACAAAGATGATCACTTTTATTCCCAGGGGAAATCATCTTAACAAAACTTAAAGAGTTTATATAAAGAAGAAGATATATAAAAACAAAACGAAAAAGAAAAATATATATGAAAGAATAAAGGACTATGTTAAAAGAAAACAATGCCTTATAAACATTCTTAAGCGTTCCTGAGATTTTCCCCTGTTGTTATTGCATGTGTGTGAGAGAGTGCATGTAGGTAGTTGTATCCATGCATGCAACTGTATATGCCATGGAGTGTCTGTGGAAACAGAGAACTTCTTTGGGGAGTCAGTTCTTTTCTCCCACCATTCCAGGGACGGAGCTCGAGTTGACAGGCTTTTATGGCAAGTCTTTTACTGTTAAGCTATCTCACTGGCTCTTGAGCTTCTTGTTTCAAGATTTTGTCCCGGGAAGGATGGCACAGAACTGTAATCCCAGAATTTAGGACGTAGAGTGGTGTAGGAGATGCAGATGCCGTGTTTCTCCGGCCCAAGATGGACACTGGTTAGACTCATGCCGGTAAGCCACATCCTCGTGGTGAATACAGATTATTAGAAATGGGCTGAATCAAGATGTAAGAGTTGGCCAAGAAGAGGCTAGAACTAATGGGCCAGGCAGTGTTTTAAATGAATACAGTTTCTGTGTAATTATTTCGGGTATAAGTTAGCTAGGATCAAGAGCAGGCCAGCGGCCGGGATCTGGGCAGCGGGACACAGCCCACTCCTCCTCATGCAACAGTAGAGGATTGCTCAATCTGGTCTATAATTCATAGTGAGTTCTAACTAGTTAGGATGTTTTTTAGCAAGTCCTTGTCTCAACACACACACACACACACACACACACACACACACACACACACACACACCCATACACACATACACACACATAGACACACACACATACACCCATACACACACATACACACACACACACTCTATAAGGGAAGGGGCTGGAGATGTAGTTTGATTGATAGAGTACTTGCTTTGCATAAATGAAACTTGGAGTTTGATCCCCAGCACTTCATAAAACTGGACATGATGGCACATGCCTACAGTCCCAATCCCTGGGGGTGGGGTGGGGTGGGAGAGGTTGAGAGGCAGGAGGATCAGAATTCCAAGGCCAGCCCAGCCTGGGTTACTGAGACTCTGTCTCCAAAATCCAAATAATTAATTAATTCCGTGTTCGGTTAAAAGGTCTGGGTAGTGCTCAGGGACAGTACTCAGCTGGTCTAGCTCACCCTCCAGTTCATGTGACCGTATTTTCAGCTTTGTATTTTATGGTTCTGGGAAACTATAAGGAAAAACCCCAGCTCCATTGAACGCAACCTCTGGAATCTCTAGGAGTTTTTCATTCTCTCCTAGTACAGTTAGCATGAGGGACACACCTGGTCCATAGCTGAGCTGTTGGACAACAGAGAGGGTGGACTAGACATAGTTAATCCCTTCCCATGCAGGGCTTTTGTCCCACCCACTTTGGAAACATTCTGTGATGAGTCACTCACATGAGATCCTTACACACAAGGGTCTTGTAAAAATTTGCCTATTGTCCTTTCAAAGCACAATAACCACATAATAATCGCACCAATCATTCACAGTATGAGTTGCTACACTTGTGGTATGAAAAAGGTCATATTTATTTACCAAGCGTAGTGGTAAAATTTGTCTAGAGGGCATAGGTTCAGGAGTAGGTTGAGATCTTTTTCGGATCCTTTTTCTCTTCTCATTTCCTTGAAGGATCTCACTCTAGCTCAGACTCGAAACTCACTCGGTAGCCCAGGCTAGCTACCAACTCACATCCATCCTCCTTCCTCAGTCTCCCTCGTGCGGGGACTACACAGGTGACCCCTGGTATCTATCTGGCTTGTACTATTATCAAAACATGATGGTTTAAAGACTTAACAAAAATTTATGTACAGTTCAACCAAATAATATTTTTTATTCAAAGTATTTATTTACTTTTTGGTGTTTTGAGACAGGGTCTTATAGCTTAGATTGGACTCAAACTAATGTGTAACTGATCCTGGCTCGGAACTTATGATCTTCCTGCCTCCACTTCTCAGCTGCTGGGACTACAGGGGTGTACCACCACACCCAGCTGCCCTTACATATTTATGTATTTTTTTTGTTTTTTCGAAACAGAGTTTCTCTGTGTCCTGGCTGTCCTGGAATTCTCTCCGTAGACTAGACTGGCCTCAGACACACAGAGATCCACCTGCCTCGGCCTCCCAAGTTCTGGGATTAAATATGTGCACCACCGCTTCCCCGCTTCCAGGTTGTTCTTCAATGATGGCACTGTGCGGTTTTCTTCTTCCATGAGAAATCCTCAGAAAGTCCTCTCTGGGGCCCAGCGCATCCTAACATGGCCAAGTAAAGACCTTTCCATCTTGTGGGAGGTGTAGACAATTAGGCTTGTTTTTTTATTTTGGTCTTCCTGGTCCAAGACCCTCGGTCTGCTAGGCACACGTCCCACCACTAGCTAGCCCCCAGCCTAGACTTGTAATTATGCATTTTTTCCCCACAGACTTTCATTGTGCTTATTGTGTGCTTGGTGTCGAATGGGTAGCAAGTTACTTTTTTTTTTGGTGATGCCTGTCTCACGTAGCTGGACACAGAGAGGAGGAATGGCAGACTTTGAAGTCTAACCATGGGTAAGAGAGTCGGGATTTGAACCCCGGGCAGTCGGACTTCGGTCTGCATTCTCTAAACATCAAGTCACAGTGATTATCTGCTGTGACAAAGCAGGGAAGTCGGGTGACAAGGCAATAAATGGAAGAACAGTGTTCCACAGTTTCTTGTTAAAGCCTCCCGGGCTTAGCTCCTTCCTAGAGTTCCAGCTGCTCCGACTTTTCTCAGGCCTGGACTGGGAGTGGTCAGAAGCCAGCCTTCTGCAGCCTTCAGCTTTGCGAGAGCTGAGTCACAGTCTAACCTGGCCTGATAGTTGAGCCTGACTCAGGGCCTCTTCTGCCTGCTTCCTCCTCACTGTCCTTGTCAACAACCCAAGCAAGTTGCTTCCCACCAAGACGGAGAAGGAGACCTGCCTGGTCCCGCCCTGCACATTTAGGCGACAGATGACTCCTGAGTTGGTCCCCACCCCAGGTTTTATTTTCTCCTGACCCTTCTACAATGGGCTGGGACCTGTTTAGATAGTGTCACAAGGTTTGTTGTTCTAAGCCAGTTTGCCTCCTGTTTCCTCCCGAGCAGAAAGCAGGTACCTCTGGGAAAGAAAAAGGGAAACTCTGAGCTGCCAGCCCACAGGTGCTCAGCCATACTTCTTCCTGATGGTTGAAATCAAATCCAGCTTCCCAGCTCCAGGAAGAAACCCAGGCCTTTGCTCTGTGTCTGCATCTGCAACAACCACCTCAAGTGAAAACTTAGGACTTCTATTACCCTTCAGCTCCTGTGGGCTGAATCTAAGTTGTTTGCTCTCTGAGGGTGGGTGTTGAACTTCCTTAGCTTGCTTAACTTGGGGACAAAACTTTAGCCTTTGTGCTCTTAACACCTAAGGTTTTGTAAATCAAAGCCGAGTTGTTTATTTATTTATCAGCGTGCTAGAGATTGGCCCGTGACCTTGTGTGTGTGAACCAAGTCCTCTACTACGCTACATCTCTAGGCATCGGGTTTACCCCACTGGTTTACAAGGGAGGAGGCACACTGAAAACTCCCGCTCGCCTGAGGCGTCATCTGGCAGAAAGGGATGCAACTTAGAAACCAGCTTTACCCACCCTCATGCTGTACCTCCTTCCCTATAGTCACCCCTCATTGGGTTTGGGGAGCTTATACTCTATTGAGTTTAGTCCTTAGGGAAAGAGAACAGCACAGGACATTCTTTTGGCCCCGAGGGAGGGTGACTGCCAGTGATGAGCTGGAGAGGGGACTTTATTTTATTTTTTCTTATAAATTAGATGAGGTCTCACTATGTATTCTTGGCTCACTTGGAACTTGGTGTGTAGATCAGTCTGGCTACAAATTTGCAATAATATTCCTATCTCTGCCTTTTGAGTACTGGGATCACAAGGGTCAGAGAGGGGCTTTTAATACATGGGCCTAGAGCAAGGGTATCTATTGCCTGGGTCTGAGGCCAACACTGGAATAAACAATTCTTCTGCAGCCCTGCTTTGTACAGATAGCCTTCTCCAAGTAATGCCCTCGCATGGGTTCCTCCTATGGAAGCAGGGAGGAGGCCTGTCATGAGGTCGTGGGTCAGAGGTCAGTGCCACATGGACACGTTTCCAAGCAATTCAGCAAATGATGCTCTTCTGAGCTGGTCAGACTTCTTATCAGCTCCCAGGCTCCTAGCAACTGCTAATGACCAATTCTCTGGGTAGGGACACTACCCGGTGGAAAATGGGCATTTCCAGCCCTTTTATGAGCCAGCCAAAGTCCATGCATTGAACAGAGACAGGAAGAGGTGCTGGTGAATTGTGTCTGGGCCTGACAGGCTGATCACTCACCTTCAGATGAGGTTTTTCTCTCTGGATAGTAGAAGGCAAAAGGAGCATCCTGCGAGACCCCGCTGCCCATCCCCCAGGCCTCTCACAGACCTGTTTAGGGAACTGCCTGTGTTTTAGAAGGAAAGCAAGAGGCTCCTGCACACCCGGTGAGAGATGCTGATGTTCCTAGATAGTCCACAGCTTCCTCAACAACAGGCCAGCATTCATTCCGTGCCTTTGTTTTATAGACTGTTTTATGACTAGAAATAACCTGCTCATCGTAAATCTCTCTTGGGGGATTTACGGAGGTGTCGCCTGTTCTTTTTGCCTGGCGTTTTTCACATATTTATTTAACTTCATCCATTATTCGGGGAGAACATTTTGTATTCTAAGTCTTAATTACACAAGAAAAAAATATTACCCAACAAACACAGCCTTTACTGTATTAAGGGTCCCTTAATTCTCCCTTGGTGGCTCTCTAGCCTTCTAAGCACACTTTCTCTATGAAACCAGGAAAAGACAGACACACTTGGGACCGTGGAGAGTTAAGGGTTCACAGTGCCTTCTCTAAAGAACAAACATTTTTATTATTGTTCTGAGTTTTACAAACTGCCTTCTTTGCAAGGGAGGAACAAGGGTAAATTCTTAGTGTTTTCACTTTGGTCTTTATTGTCGTACCTGCCTTTAGTCTCATGGAGTTGAGGGACCCATCAACCTCCTCTGCTTGTATATGTGGGATACAAATAACATGTAAACTGGTATTTTTTTTTTTTTAGCTATTTAAAGGATATGATTCGGTGTCATTAATTGCTTCCACAATGCTGTGTAATGGTCACTATTATTTCCAGAAGATTATTTTTATCACCATAAACAGAACTTCAGTGCCAATTAATAAGTAGTTAATTCCGTATCTTCTGACATTTTGCTCCTCAATTTATTTGCAAGTTGTGTGCATGCATTTGTGTGTGTGTGTTTGTGTGCATGCATTTGTGTGTGTGTTTGATATATGTATGTATGTGAATAATTCTTTGTGTCCCAGGCTGGTCCTGCATTCTCCATGTAGCTAAGGATGACCTTGACTTGACCTGTCTCCATTTCTTGAGTGCTGGGATTGCAGGGTACAGCCCTGTGCCTGTCAGACTTTTTATATTGTGCTGTTGCAAAGAAGATCTCACAATGCTAGTGATGCCAGGAATGTGGGGTGTCTGTTGAGGAAACTCTGGGAGCAGACTGACTGACTAGAAGCTATGGAGCTGTAGGAGTTGATGTTGGCTCTGCCATGTTTTGTCTTGTTTTGGTTCAATTGCCTCTTGTACTCCTCCTGTTTCTTTTTTTTATTTTTATTTATTTTTTCCCATGATATTTATTGAGCTCTACATTTTTCTCTGCTCCCCTCCCTGCCACTCCCCTCCCTCCTTCAACCCTCCCCCAAGGTCCCAATTTATTCAGGAGATCTTGTCTTTTTTATACTTTCTACTTCCCATATAGATTAGATCTATGTAGGTCTCTCTTAGTGTCCGTATTGTTGTCTAAATTCTCTGGGATTGTGGTTTGTAGGCTGGTTTTCTTTGCCTTATGTTTAAAAACCACCTATGAGTGAGAGTACATGTGATAATTGTCTTTCTGTGTCTGGGTTATCTCACTCAAAATAATGCTTTCTAGTTCCATCCATTTTCCTGCAAAATTCAGGCTGTCGTTATTTTTTTCTGCTGTGTAGTACTCCATTGTGTAAATGTACCACATTTTTTTTTTTATCCATTCTTCGATGGAGGGGCATTTAGGTTGTTTCCAGTTTCTGGCTATGACAAATAAATCTGCTATGAACATAGTTGAGCACATGTCCTTGTGGCACGATTGAGCATCTTTTGGATATATACCCCAAAGTGGTATTACTGGGTCTTGAGGACGGTTGTTTCCTAATTTTCTGAGAAATCGCCACACTGACATCCATAGGGGTTGTACCAGCTTGCATTCCCACCAGCAATGCAGAAGTGTTCCCTTTTCTCCACAACCTCTCCAGCATAAGTTGTCATCAGTGTTTTTGATCTTGGCCATTCTTACAGGTGTAAGATGGAATCTCAGAGTTGTTTTGATTTGCATTTCTCTAATGACTAAGGATGTTGAACATTTCCTTAAGTGTCTTTCAGCCATTTTAGATTCCTCTGTTGAGAGTTCTCTGTTTAGGTCTGTGCTCCATTTTTTTTTTATTGGATTATGTGTTCTTTTGGTGTCCAATTTCTTGAGTTCCTTGTATATTTTGGAGATCAGACCTCTGTCTGATGTGGGGTTAGTGAAGATCTTTTCCC
>PVIU01029351.1:0-17680 GCA_004026605.1 Ondatra zibethicus
GGGGTGGGCCTTGGACTTCCAACAGGGCAGGGCACCATGCCCTCTTTCAAGGAAGAAGGGGGAGGGAGGAGGGGTGGGGGGTAGTGGGAGGGGACCGGGAGAAGGGGAAGAAAGGAAAAAAAAAATTTTTTTTTTATCTTTAATTATGTTCTTGAATGGAAAAAATAAAACAAAACAATGTATGGAAAAAAAAATAAAAGTATAATTTCAAAAAAAAAAAAAAAAAAAAAAGAAGTGTGTTGCAGTCAAAAGAGTGGAAAGGAGTTGAAAATATGAAGAGAGTTTTGATATCAGACATGGAGTTGCCAAGTTTGTAATTTGCCCAGTTGGTTTTTGGTTTTGCTTTGGTCTAGTATTTCCTCACTATATTCTTGCTTGGAATGGCATCCTGTGCCATTATATGTTGGACATAAGTGATCTGGGTTTTTTTTATTTCTGAATTTACAGGAGATTACGGATAAGAAATTACATAGGTCTCAGAAGAATCTGTAGACTTTTAAACAGGTTTGAGACTGTTATGGACTATGGGGACTTTTGAAACTGGACTGAGTACATTTCTACAGTATGTTATGGGTACAAGCCTATAGGGGATAGGGGGTGCAATGTTTTCGTTTTAATAGGAATGACTCTCATAGACTCGTGTGTTTAAATGCTTGGTCACAAGGGAGTGGCAATATTAGGAGGTGTGGCTTTATTGGAGAGGTGTGTCATCAGGGGGTGGGCTTTGAGTTCTCAGATGCTCAAGCTATGCCCAGTGTGGCATTTACTTCATGGTGCCTGCAGCCATGCTTCCTGCCATGTCGATAATAATCTAAACCTCTGAAACTATGAGCCAGTTCCAATGAAATGTTTTCCTTTATAAGAGTTGCTGTGGGTGGGCCAGGAGGTGGTAGCACACACCTTTAATTGCAGCATTCAGCAGGCAGGGACATGTAGATTTCTGTGAGTTCGAGGCCAGCCTGTTATACTAGAGCTAGTTCCAGGACATCCAGGGTTGTTACACAGAGAAATCCTGTTACAAAAAACAAACAAACAAACAAAAAAGAGTTGTCATGGTCATGGTGTTTCTTCACAGCAATAGACATCCTAGCTAAGACATCAGGTGTGATATGATAAATCAGCATTTCTACAAAGCATATATATATATTGGGAACTCAGCCTATAGGGTACAACTTTAAAAGCTATCTTGAATTCAAAATGTCTGTAACATCTTCTGGACTTTAATAATATTTTATACTTTTACTTCAATAATTGCAGACATTGAAATTATTTAAGACAGTTTCTTTAGTTTTCAATGAGCCCTGCTGTGCTGCCATATGGCAGGTATTTAACAAAACTGGATTGAATGGCTGTGAAAACTTCTACGATAAAGAAGTGTGCATACGAGCAGAATTGTAAGTTTACTCAAATGTTATATAACAAACACATATATCAATCACAGAATAATAATTCTATCAGTATCTACAATTTTATATTTTGGTGCTTATTAACACTAAATTAAGTTACAGAAGGGCTAGTTCTTTAAGAGATCTTTTTGAAGTAAACCCTTGGCCTGCATGCATGGCCTGCACAGGCAAATGCACACACACAGGTGTCAGATGGATTTATTGCTAATGTAATTTTCTGCTTGGCCATTAAGTAGGGCAAATTTAGATCATTCAAAGAATTTTATGATAGGACTGTAACGGAGCACACCATGGATATTCAATGGACAGGAAGATGTGCTTACTCACTGTGTATCTGCATACTTTTAGAAAAGACAAAGCCATGAAACATATTTAATGTATTTTTTTTCTCTCACAGTTTTGAATGCAGCCAATTTGTGATACCAACATAGTTACCCAGTCTAAGGACTTCATGACGTTTTAGATTTCTCACTTAGCCGGAAAAAAATTAAAACATGTTCCTCAAAAAAAAATAAACAAAACAGGCAAATACGGAGTCATGGGTATTGTAGAACATCTGATGACTGAAAATTAATTGAAAAACCCTGTAACCAATATTAGAATATGTTGAGCAGTCCTGGGTTGTAGTTTGGAAATGTTTCTGGTTGGAGTGCTTTAAGTGTTTTGAATTTCTGTTATTTTTCTCAAGTAATAAGTAATGCTTTAAAAATAGTGACTGTGCCAAAAATAAGGATCATATGTTGAGTGAAAGCATCCCGCTATTTCAGTGTAACTCTCCATGTAGGAAAACGCCTCTCAGGTGAGCACATGTGAGAATGGACAGAATTGTTAGCCTAGCCTAGATGTAGGCAATGTGTCTTCCAACTTTGGCTGTGAAAAATTGACCCGTGGTGTGGCCTACAGGTCAGGGGGTATCAAGAAGATCCTGGGAGTTGGTAAGAACACAGGTACTTAGGGTAGACCACCGACCTAAAACTTTAGGACCTGTAACCTAAGACCCTCAGGTGATGGGACTTGAAGCTGCTAAGTGTGGTGTAGTTCTGCTTTAGTAAAAGAACTCTAAATAGGGTTGGATTCCTCCTTGACATAGGACCTTTGTTGTGCAGGCTGTGCCTCTCCACATGTGAGCTGTAATTTCTGAGGGTACATAGATACTGTCATTGTGAAGAACCAAAGACACTTAGCTGCTTCCAAGAAGGGGCTGTTAATGATAGCAGTTTTCTCAAAAGAGACCATGCTTCTTCCTAATCCTCTGCAATCAACCTTCTCCTTCACCCTTTCCATGATCCCTAGGGGCTGAGTTTTCATGTCTGATAATTGTTTTCTCCTGGTCATAGCGTGGAGTTATACTGAATTCTTAATTCATTGAGACAGCTGCTCTAAAGTTGTCTCCTCAAAGAAGAGCCTTCAGAGGATTTATGTCTTCATCTAGGAATAAGGACATGGGATTACAGCAATATTTTTTTCTCTTCTAAATTTTATGACACAGGACACCTTATTAAGGCCTTTTCTGACTCGATGAGGTAGAGGGATAGAAAGATTTATGAAAGCATTACATAGTAAATAAAAGATTACTTACTTAACCATGAGCTGCCATTTTGGCTGATGAGTTCAGAATTTGAGGACAAGAGCTGTAGGGCAAGAAGCCTGCTCAGCGTGCTGTAGACACACACCACTAGCAAGAGTGTCTTTTATGACCTGAAGTGAGCTCTGTTCATCGCCTCTTTCTTCTGCTCCTTAGAAATAAATGTCTAGGCTGGTGAAAGGGGTGGAGTGGGGTGGGAGTGTGTGTGAAATTGTTATTTCTAGTAATCCAGCAGTAGAACATAAAATTGATATTAGAAACAAATTAACAGGTTTGTAGGGGCATATTCTCTCTGAGGCTGTCTCTCACACACCCAGACTCTAGATTCAGCAGTGCAGGTTGGGAGAGGATTGCTGTAGTAAAGAAACGTCTAAAGCTAGCATGTGGGGGATATAGGCTACAGTGTGAGTTCACCTTTGGCAGCAGCAGGGTCCTCACTGAACTATTCAGTGTGGTAGAGTACATTCTTTTATGGTAACTTCAAGGCTGATTTTAGATAAATTTATTGTGAGATGACTGATGACCGTCACCTTCCAGATACCCAAGAGGCAGTTAGAAAATACATTGAAATTTGAAAATATTGTTTAAATTTAGCAAGGAGCTTTAAATATTAGAATTTATGAAAACCAAGGCCAAAAATGTGTTAAATGAACGTTTGTGTTCTCTTGGAATGTATTTGTATCCTCTCTAAATTGTTTGAAATATTGATAATTATTCTTTTGAATCATGTGCCAGAAATTTCATATAGGTCATTTTCATTGAAGGCCTTTAGTGAAGGATTGGACTGTCAGGGATAAGGTAAACATTTCAATTTTTTAAAAAATATTTTTATCATGTGTGTTTGTATGCACATGAATGCAGGTGACCCCAGAGATAAAAGAGGTTGGCAGATCCTCTAGATGTGGAGTTATAAGTGGTCCTCTTTCTTTCTCTCTCTCTCTGTCACACAAACACACTAAATGAATAAATAAATAAGTGTATAAAATCTTAAAGGAAAAAGCTAACAAAGGGACTGATATGTGAAATGGAACCTAGTTTTGATATGGTTTGCACTACTGGGGAGAAATGTCCAGAAATAAAAAGCAATGTTTTATATTAGAGTGTTGCGTGACCTTACTGGGGAGATCTGATCACCTAGACAGGGCACCAATGACAAACAAAGCAACAATTCAACCCACGTTTAGTCTGATGAACCATTAAGTTGATTTTGCTCATGTGTAAAGACTGAAGTCTCACCCAGAATGCAGGAGAACTTTCCCACAGATGACTGAATGGAGTGCCCTCCCTTTAATCAGCCAAACTCTATCACCCTCAGAGACCAGGTGGAGCATTGGTGTAGGAGGGTCCTTCTGTATTTGGGTTGCTTTTATTGGTTAATAAAGAAACTGCCTTGGCCTTCTGATAGGGCAGGACTTAGGTAGACAGGATAAAGAGAACAGAATGCTGGGAAGGAGACAGAGCCAGAGAGAGCTGCCGCCATGAAGCTCCCAGGACACACACGTTGAATCTTTCCTGGTAAGCCACGACTCATGGTGACACATGATTATTAGAAATTGGTTAAACAAATATGTGAGAGTTAGCCAATAAGAGGCTAGAGCTAATGGGCCAGGCAGATTTCAGTGAATACAATTTCGGTGTAATTATTTCGGGTATAAGCTAGCCAGGCACCGGGAGGCGGGAACAGGGCAGCTGCCAGGACCATAAGCAGGCCCGCGTGCCTCTTGCAACAGAGCAGAAGCAGAATTAAATTCAGCTGGTGACAGGGAGATGCTCTAGAGGCCAGCTTCTCTTTTTATGAGAGAACTGATCTTGATGAAGATGATAAGTACTATTATATTCAGAGAACAGCATTTGATAAGGGTGTTTCTCTAGTATAGGTTATGCTAATGTGATGCATCTTCTGTGTTTGCATATTTCTCTGATTTTCAAAATCTCTTCTCCTCCCCCGTCTCCAGACTCGAGCCTTTCCAGGACTTTATCATGTAGTAAAACATGATAGTGTAATTGGAACATTACATTGATTGCTGAGCTGAACTATGAGAGACAGATGATTTAGAACTAGAAGAAACCATAGAAAGAAGAATTCTTGAGGCTTTAGCAGGGATTTCTGGAGATGCTGAACTTTCTCAGGGAGCATAAGCCACTTTAATCTAAGTCTCAAATAAGCTCAGAGATCTGAATTAAGATCCCCATGTCATTATTCCTCCTGTCGAAGGCAGGAGGTACTGGCTCAGATATGATCACCCTGTGCCCTTCCATCACCAACTTCCATTACTGCCATGTTCTTGGCTTATACAGAAGAACACTGCAGTAAAAGCCACATCTTAATGAGGTACAAATAAAATGTGCTTAGAAAAGCAATGCGTGGGGTGACACTGTCCTTACCATCATCTTATGTGAGTAACAGACTTAGGAATTTAATGACATGGAAATTGCTACATTAGGGGACCTAGTCTGCTCTTGATTTGACAAAATAAAAAAGACCTAGAGATTTGATGATGCTCTTTTTCTATTCCACAGGAAACTCAGAATATATTTTTCTTACTCATAACTGTTTTGTCTATGATCAGCAGTTTTATTTCTGCTTTTGTGTGGTTCTTCTATGTATTTTTCCATTTATTTATTTATTTATGTATTTATTTATTTTGCATGTGTGTATGTGTGTATTTTTGTATGAATATGCCAGCATGTGTGCCTCTGCATGTCTGAGGTGGTCAGAGCACAATATGTATGTGTTCCTTATTTCTCTTTATGTGTGGGGTCCAGAAATTGGACTCAGGTTGTCAGGCACTGAACCTGCTCATCAGCCCTGATTTTTAAAAATTAAAATGTTTTAAATGTCATCTTTATTGTAAATGATTCAAATCCTCTATGGAAATATTTAGATATATCTTTGATTTTGTTCATCAGAATTATGCTGAATGCTACAATGATATAGACTATCCCAGAGAAGCTATCATCAGCACCACACATCTATATTTCATTTCTGAGCATGGTGTCTTCTCTGAGGATTAGTGCTCAGTGAGAACCACACATTCTTTTTGTTGTTCAGGGAAGTAAGGGTTTAGTCATTTAGGCTGGAGTCAATGCTACCAGCTGTCTTTGTTTCCAACAAACACCAGTGACTTCACAATGTATCATCTTTTGTATTATCTCAGTAGATTTACTTACTTAACTTAAGAAATAACAGTGCTCTTTTAATACTATTTTTCCATAGAGCAGCAGGTCATTTGGATGAAGTTAACATGCAATGTAAGGAGATGGTAAGTGAGAATACTGGGAAAAGAGGGAAAAGACATATTGTAGGTTATAAAAGGTAGGCTGGCACATTATCTCCTAACAGTGCATTGCATCTAAGGCACATAGCTTAATGGCTACTCCTTTCTCTTCTTTCCCAGGACTCTTAATATTGGCACTATTGATAACTGAACTAGGTGGTTCTGTTATATAGGACAGATTTGCGTACTGCTTGTCTAGCAGTATCACTGGTTTCTGTATCCTGCATTCAATATTCACCTCCAAGTTGGGACAAAATTGCTTCTAGGTAGAGCCAAATATTACCTGAGACAGGTGCTTTGTGAAGCATCGTGGGCCTATCAGCACAGCTGGCTTTTCTGCCATCGACTGTGGTGCTCTTTTCTGATGTACTTGGACTGCCGGGATCTCATTATGGCCGTTCTCTCAGCTTGAGCTGGAATTGCTCTGCTTTTGTTTCCTGTACAGTCTGTGCCTAAGAGTGAGCATTCAACAAGTATTGCTTGTTGTGTTGTCTGCTCCTTCCCTACCTCACAGATTTTGGAGAACATTCTTTTTGAAGTGGCTTTTGATGATACTGTTGGTACAATTCCCAGGCTTTAAGCCTGTTATTGTCCCACTGCTATCCTCGGGCTCACAGTGTTCAGTTAAAATAAATCAAGACATTGCTTTTACCATTCCAGGTCATTTCTTCACTAAATCTATCACCAAATCTAAATTGTACCATCTTTAAAAATCTTTCTTAGAAATTAATGTAGTCTCTTACAATAATATTCCTCAAAATATACAATTTTATTAAGCTGTGTGAAAGTAAACCTGTCATGAAAATTAATTGAGGGATTTCTTCCCAACCCCATTTAGTAATACTATATAACTTTGTGGCTACAAAAGGAACCAGAGCATTTTATTAATTTTGTTTTTTTCCAATGGAGAAAGACCCCACCTTCCCACCTTCTTTTTAAAGATTTTATTTATTATGTATATGGTGTTTAGCCTACATTTCAGCCTGCAGCAGACGGCACCATATCACATTACAGATGGTTAGGAGCCACCATATTGTGGCTGGGAATTGAACTCAGGACCTCTGGAAGAGGTTTTTATTAATTTATGACAGTTAACAGTTGGCAGATTATTTGTTTGTTAGACCCTCTATAACCTCATCCAAATTTCCAGTACTCTGCTGTGCAAGATCAGTGTTTCCATTTTAGCAAGTTCAATTTTCAAGGAAAAAAGACCATTGAAATTATAGTTTGAAATGCTGCAAATGTGGAACAAAGAGAAATAATGAATAATGACATACAGACAACATTTTGGAGAATTGTCCCCAGGATCAGAATTTGTGATACCACTTTTCAGGGGAAAGGTGAGTGTGTGAAAGGGGCAGAAGGTCAGATTCTAGAGTCCGAATGTCCAGGTCCAGAATTTAAAACCGTCCTCTACAGTTGAATTGCACTGGACTAATTAATATGTACATCTCCAAGATGCTTTTCTATTGTATAAGTGTGAAGACTAGACATTACATTTTATACAAGCTGAAAATTCCTACTGTGTACTAGAAGATTCTGATTTATGAGAGCTATGGCTGTTTCATACAACACAGCAAATAATTAGAAAGGAAATCAATTTTCAACTGGCTTTTGCAGAAGCTTGGCAAAGAATTACAGAACAAAGAGAAGTCTGGATAGCACTGGTTCCTGGAGTACTCAGTCAGTTCTTAAAAATTTGGTCAAGTCTTATCCACTATATTACGCTATTCTTATTCTTGCTAGGAAAGATCTTGGACATTACCAGATCTCCATTTGAAATGACCAAATAATTATATATAGTAAGAGTGAGAAAGAGTTCCAGGCAAACACATAAAATTATGTATGGTTGGGTTTATGTTACACACCCACATCATTGCAACCAGAATAGGTTTTTACATGGGCCTTTTCAAATCTTCCATCAAAGTGTTGGCAGATGCTGAACTGAGCGAGAAGCCAAACAGAAATAGAGATGTTTCAGAAAGAATATGGAGCTGATCTAAGGCTCACACAACAGCAAAAAGGCGATGCCTTCAGTGGGAAAGATGTTTCCCTTGATAGTCATTCCTTTTTAAAATTTTATTTGACTTTATGTGCATGAAGGTGTCAGATTCCCTGGAACTGAAGCTGTGAGTTGCCATGTTGGTACTTTGATTTGAACCTGGGTCCTCTGTACTCTCTTAACCCCTGAGACATTTCTTCAGCTCTGTTATTCTTTTTTAATATGTGCATGAATGAGAGCATCAGTCACTGTTTAGAGAAAGTCAGGAATGGCTTCTAGGCTGATATACTTATTTTGTCTCAAATCAAATATTGTTGGGACACCTCTCTGCATCAGCAATAACCAGGAGACCCCTAGTCAGAGCTGGTTTCCACATGGGGGTTCCTGTGTCACAAATTGCTGGCTGAGAGACAGCAGATGTGCTCAGTTGTTTTGTGCCAAGGGCATGACTCTCTGTACTGAATTTCAACAGGGGCTTCTTGTGGTTGACTTAGACTAGTCTGGTCTCTCTCTCCTCCTCTTCTTCTTCCCCCCTCTCTCTGCCATTTTGGAGGCATGAAGATCATGTTTTTTGAAAAAAAAAATATCTCTTTGAACACCTATGAATAAAAAAATTATCATGCTTGATAAAAAGTTGTGAAGATAGACATGTCCAGCACACATTTTTCTTGAGATTATGTTTGAAAAGACACTTTATGTGACATAAGGAGCATCACGAACTAGGCTAAAGAACATGTGTGCTGATCCTGCCCCTCAAACCTGCTATCCTCCTGCAACCTCCGTGGACCTCTGAAACACAGTTTGTGACAATACTGAGGGGACCAAGAGATGAGTAACCAGCCCCATGGTGGGACATCCTACTCTCTAGGACCTCTAAAGTGGGACAAAACCTTGGGCCCCTCCACCAACTGCCTTGGCTACTCTAACCTGTCAGCAGGAGAGATTCTTGCAGTTAGGCTGCCCAAATACCCACCCTATCCACCGGAACCCACAAGCTACTAGCCCCATCCTCCCCTGCAAACTTGCCTATCCTCCTGCAACCTCGGTGGAACTCTGAAATACAGCTTGCTACAACATTGAAGGGACCAAAAGTGAGGACCATGAGAGTGAACCAGGAGAGAAGATCAAGAGAGAAGGTTCAGAGAGGCCTCAGTGGCTCCCTGAGACACAGACACTGACAGTACAGAGCAGACCAAGATCAATTTCCAAAGACGCAGACAGCCACTGAAAGGATTGAACCACGATGCAAAGACACAGCCAGCCTCATTTGAAGGAAGAGATGGGTAGGTGCCAAGGCAAGAATTCATCCAATAACCTAAAAAGCAAAATGGTAACACCAGAACCTAGTGGTCACACAACAGGAGGACTTGATCATCCTAACCCAGAAGAAGCAGAAGAAAATGACTTTAAATATAACTTTATGGAGATGATAGAGACCTTTAAAGAGGAAATGAATCTCAGGTGTTGAAGCTACTATAGAGGATCTATATTAATTGATCAAAGAAAACATTAAATCCAGCAAATTCTTAACACAAAACCTTCAGGAAATTTGGGACACCTTGAAAAGACCAAACCTAAGAATGATAGGGATAGAGGAAGAAGAACTCCAGTAGACAAGAACTCCAGTTCAAAGGCACAGAAAATGTATTCAACAAAATCAGAGAAGAAAACCTTCCCAACCTGAAGAATCCCTATGAAAGTACAAGAAGCTTACAGAACACTAAAGAGACTGGATCAAAAAAAAATCCCCTCACCATATTATAATCAAAATGCAAAGCATACAGAATAAACAATATTAAGAACTGCAAAGGGAAAAGGTCAAGTAACATATAAAGGTCATACTATCAGAATTGCACCCAATTTCTCAATGGAAACCATGAAAACCAGAATGTCCTGGGGAGATGTGCTACAGACATGAAGAGACCACAGATGCATGCCCAGCAAAGCTTTCAGTCACCATCCATGGAGAAGACAAGATATTTCACGACAAAACCAGATTTAAACAATATGTATCCACAAACCCAGCCCTATAAAAAGTACTAGAAAGAAAACCCCAACCCAATGAAGCTAACTGCACTCACAAAAACACAAGACAACAAATAACCTCCCACCAGCAAAACCCAAAGAAGGGAAACACACAAAGAAGGGAAGCTGTCATCAAAAGACTCCTAACCAAAAAAAAAAAAAAAAAAAAAAGCTCAGATGGTTTTAATGCATAATTCTACCAGAACTTGCAAGCAGAGCTAATACCTATACCTCCCAAAGTGTTCCACATAACAGAAACATAAGGAACATTGCCAGACTCTTTTTATGAGGCTACAGTTACCCTGATACCAAAACCACACAAAGACTCAACCAAGAAAGAAATTACAAACCAATCTTACTCATGAACATGGATAAAAAAAATACTTAATAAAATACTGGCAAACCGAATCCAAGAACACATCAAAAATTATCCACCATGATCAAGTCAGCTTCATCCTAGAGATGCACGATTGTTTCAACATATGAAAATCTATCAATGTAATCCATCATATAAATAAACTGAAAGAAAACACATATGATCATCTGATTAGATAATGAAAAAGCATTTGACAAAATCCACACTCATTCATGATAAAGGGCTTTGAGAGATCACAGATACAAGGAACATATCTAAACATAATAAAAGCAATATACAACAAGCCAACAGCCAGCATCAAATTAAATGAAGAGGAACTCAAAGTGATACTATTAAAATCAGGAACAAGACAAGGCTGTCCACTCTCTCCATATCTCTTCAACATAGTTCTTGAAGTTCTGGCTATAGAAATAAGACAACCAAAGGAGATCAAGGGGATTCACATTGGAAAGGAAGAAGTCAAACATTCATTATTTGTGGATGTTATGATAGTATATATAAGTGACTCCAAAATCTCTACCAGAGAATTCCTACAACTGAAAATACCTTCAGTAATGTGGCAGGATGCAAGAAAAACTAAAAAAAAAAATGAGTAACCCTCCTGTGTACAAATTATAAAGAAGATGAGAAAGAAATCAGAGAAATATCACAATTTGTAAAATTATTTTTGTATAATTAAATTTGTATAATTACAGAGGAATTTCACAATAGCCACAAATAACATAAAATATCTTTGGTATCACTAACCAAAGAAGTGAAAGACCTATTCACTAAGAATGTTAAGTCTTTAAAGAAAGAAATTGAGAAGATACCAGAAAATGGAAAGATCTCCCATGCTCTTGGATAGGTAGGATTGGTAATCCTACCAAAATATACCTATAGACGCAATGCAATCCCCATCAAAACTGCAACACAATACTTCACAGACCTTGAAAGAACACTAATCATCATATAGAAAAACAAAAAACCCAGGACAAACAAAACAATACTGTACAATAAAGGAACTTTTAGAGGCATCACCATCCCTGACATCAAGCTTGATTACAGAGCTACAGTAATGAAAACAGAGAGGTTAACCAATGGAATTGAATTGAAGAACTGGATATTAATCCACACATATATGAATACCTGAATTTTTTTACAAAGAAACTAAAATTATGCAATGGAAAAAAGAAAGCATCTTCAACAAATTGCACTGGCACAACTGGATGTCAACATGTAGAAGATTGAAAATAGATCCATATCTACCCCATGCACAAAACTAAAGTCCAAAGAGATTAAAGACTTCAATATAAATCTGACCACACTGAACCTGATAGAAGAGAAAGTGGGAATTAGCTTCAGTGCATGGGCACAGGAGAACAATTCATAAATATAACCCCAGTAGCACAGACACTGAGAGGAACAATAAATAAAAGGGACCTCCTAAAACTGAGAAACTTCTGTAAAGAAAGGACATAGCTAATAAGACAAAAAGGTAGCCTACTGAATGGGAAAAGATCCTCACCAACCCCACATCAGACTAAACACTGTTCTCCAAAATATATAAAGAACTCAAGAAATTAGACATCAGAATTCTAAATAACCCAATTAAAAATGGGGTTCAGAACAAAACAGAAAATTCTCAACAGAAGAACCTCAAATGGCCAAAAGACACTTAAGGAAATGCTCAACAATCTTAGCCATCAGGGAAAGGCAAATCAAAGCAACTCTGAGATACCATCTTACACCTGTCAGATGGCCAAGATCAAAAACACTGATGACAGCCTATGCTGGAGAGGATGTGGAGTAAGGGGAACACTCATCTATTGCTAGTGGGAATGAAAACTTGCACAACCACTTTGGAAATCAGAATGTCAGTTTCTTAGAAAATTGTGAATCAACCTAACTCAGGACCTAGAAATACCAGTTTTAGGCATATACCCAAAAGATACTCAATCATACTATGTTCATAGAAGTATTATTTGTAATAGCCAGAACCTGGAAACAACCTAGATGCCCCTCAGACAAGAATGGATAAAGATAATGTGGCACATTTACACATTAGAGTACTATTCAGCAGTTAAAAAAAATGGCATCTTGAATTTTGCATGCAAATGGATGGAACTAAAAAAACACCATCTTGAGTGAGGCAACCCAGAACCAAAAAGATGAATATGGTATGTACTACCTATAAATGGATACTAGATATAAAAAAAGGATATTGATCCTATGGTTCATGAGCCTAGAGAAACTAACTAACAAGGTGAACCCTAAGAAAAACATTTATAGATCCATTTGGAAAGCTGAAATAGACAAGATCTACTGACAAAATTGGGAATAAAGGGGTAGGGGAGAAGGGAGGGTGGAAGGGAAAAGGAGGGGAGAGGAGGGAGGTCAAAGAGAGCTTGAGGGAATGGGAGAGTCAAGATAAAGGACAGATGAGAGCAAGGAAAGAGATATCTTGATTTAGGAAGCCAATTTGGTGTTAGTAAGAAACCTGGCTGTGGAGAAATTCCCAGGAATCCACAAGATGACCAAAGCTAAGACCCTAAGCAACAGAGGAGAGGGTGAGCAAACTCGCCTTGCCCTGTAGTCAGACCGATGAATATCTTAAATAGAACCTTAATCCAGCAATTGATGAAAATAGAAGAAGAGACCCCCAGTGGAGCACTGGACTGACCTCCCAAAGTCCAGTTGAAGACTGGGAGAAATTAGAATATGAGCAAAGAGGGTCATGTTTTTCCATCAGACATCTCAGGAAATAATCTGTCAAATATTCCTTCTGTGTATAGTTTGTGGAATAATTTGAAAAGCATTGATGTTAATTCTTTGAAAGTATGATAGAATTCTGTGAAAAAACCATCAAGCTCTGGACCCTTTTTGGTTAAGAGATTTTAATGAAGGCTTCTATTTCACAAGGACTTGTATATGTATTTAAAATACTTATCTGATCTTGATTTAACTTTAGTAAGTACTATTCACTGAGAAAATTATGTATTTTATTTAGAATTTCCAATTTAATGGAGTAAAGGTTTTTAAAGTATGTCCTTATGATTCTCTTGGTTTCCTCAATATCTGTTGTTGCGTCCCCCTTTTCATTTCCAATTTTGCTAATTGGATGTTTTTCCTCTATCTTTTAGATGATTTGCATACGTGTTGGCCAATCTATTTGATGTTTTTCAAGGAATCTACTCTTTGTTTCATTGATTTTTTTGTATTGTTTGTTGGTGTTTCTATTTTATTTATATCAGCCCTGAATTTTATTATTTCTTGATCTCTACTCTTTTGGGGTGTGATTTCCTCTTTCTGTTCTTTAGCTTTCAGATGCACCACTAATAGTATGAGATTTCTCTCTCTATACACACACACACACACACACACACACACACACACACACACACACACACACAAATACTTGCAGGCCCTTAGTGTCGTAAACTTTGCATGACCTAGCCTTCAGTGTGTCCCATAAGCTTGGCAATGTTGTGTATTTATTTTCATTCAATTGTACAGAGACTTTAATTTCTTTCTTGTCATAGTTTTCATTCAGTAGTTAGTTGTTCAGTTTTCATGAGTTAGTAACCTTTCTTTTTGTTCTGCTGTTGTTGATATTTAGCTTTAACTTATGGTCATCAGATGCGATGCAGGATGTTATTTCAGTTTTCTTTTATCTTGAGGCTTGCTTTGTGTCTGAGTGTAAGATCAGTTTTTGAGGAAGTTTCGGGAGCTACTGAGAAGTTATATTCTTTTGTGTTTGGTGAAATGTTCTCTAAATATATGTTAGATATAAATATAAATATAAATATATATTATATTTATATTATATAAATTAAATTATATAATATTTATATTATATAAATATAAATATAAATATATATTATAAACCTTTTGGTTTATAATATCAGCATTTCTCTATTTAGTTTTCATTTGGGTCACTTGCCTATTGGCGAGAGTGCTATATTGAATTCTCCCACTTTCTGTTTGTGAGGGTCAATATGTGATTAAAGCTGTAATAGCATTTTTTTTTTTGTTTTTTAAACTTGGGTGCCCTAGTGTTTGGTTCATGGATGTTATAATTCTTATGTTCTCTCGATGGATTTTTCTTTTGATGTGTACATAGTATTCTTTCCTATCTCTTCTGATTATTTTTTGTTGGCAGTCTATTTTGTCAGATATTAGAATGGCTACACTAGCTTGCTTCTTAGGTCCATTTTCTTGGATATCTGTGTTTACACTACCCTGATGTGATGTCTTATCATCAATGGTAAGGTGTATTTTGAATCCATTCTGTTAGTTTGCATCTTTTCTTTGGGGTATTGAAACCACTGATGTTGACAGATAACAATGAGAAGTGTTTGTTGATTCTTGATATTTCCATTGTTGGTGGTGGTGGTATGTTTGTGTACTTTCCCTCTTTTGATTTGCTGGTCTGGGATCATTTATTTCCTGTGTTTTGGGTTGTAGTTTACCTCTTGGTTGAATTTTTCCTCCTAGCACTTTCTATAGGGGTTGGATTTGTGGATAGGTATTGCTTAAATTTGGTTTTATCATGAAATATCTTATTTCTCCATCTATATAGATTGTATGTTTTGCTGGGCTAGCATCTGTGTTTTCTTACAGTCTGCGGCTTATCTGTCTAAATCCTCTGGTTTTTAGAGTCACCATTGAGAAGTCAGATATAATCCTAATAGGTTTACCTTTACTTGTTTCTTGATACTCTTACCTTGCAGATTTTAATATCTCTTCTTCTGTACATTTAGTTATTTAATTATTATATGCTTAGGGAACTGTCCTTTCTGGTCCATTCTATTTGGTGTTTTGTATGTTTCTTATACCCTTGTTTAGGTTAGGGAATTTTTTTTCTATAATTCTATTGAAAAATTTTCTGTGCCTTTATTCTGTGTTTCTTCTCCTTCCTCTTTTGTTATTATTCTTAAATTTTGTTCTATTACTTGTTTTTTCATAATATCCCAAATTTCCAAAATATTTTGAGCCAGGACATGTTTACATTTAAAATTTTGACTGATTTATTCATTTCTTCTAACATGTCTCCAGTGCATGAGGTTCTCTCTTCTATCTCTTGTATTCTTGTTGGTAATACTTGCCTCTGAGGTCCCTATTTGACTTCCTACAGTTTCTGTTTCTAGATTTCCCTCAGTTTGAGTTTTCTTTATTGCTTCTGTTTCCACTTTCAGCTCTTAAATCATTGTGTTAATTTCCT
The DNA here is from genome assembly GCA_004026605.1 of Ondatra zibethicus. Classification (NCBI taxonomy): domain Eukaryota; kingdom Metazoa; phylum Chordata; class Mammalia; order Rodentia; family Cricetidae; genus Ondatra; species Ondatra zibethicus. Next base: position 15,876 of record PVIU01029351.1, read on the forward strand.
TCCACTGTTTGTTTGTGTTTTCATATATGTATTTAAGGGATTTATATAATTTTCTTTTTAAGTATCTCTATCATATTCATAAAGGCTTTTTTAAAGGTTTTTATTTCTTGTGTTTCAGCAATGTTGAGTTACTCAAGACCTGGTGTGTAGAGTTGCTGGGCTTCAGCAGAGACATATTGTCATGACAGATTTGTTACTGATTGTGTTTTTTGTGCTGTTGTCTGTTAATCTAGGATTGGAAACATTGTAATTCTAGGTCTTTATCTTGTCTTTCTTGGGTGGGTGTATTGTTCCTTTGTTTCTGCTGCCCTCTGTCATTTTTAGAAGAGTGTGTTGGCTGAGCACTGGCTGGTAGGAAATTCTTCTGAAGTCCTGAAAGTTATGGCTATTGGGGATTTCTGATAAATTGTATTTCTGGGTATTGGGTGCTGACATTTAGGAATGGTCATAGACAAGCAGCAGGGTGCTGAAGGGCTCTATAGAAGGGAGAAATGCAGTGTGTTCCACAAGGATCTGCTTAATTCCCTAGAAATGAGGACAGAGAATGAGGAGAGTGTATGGTTTGGTTTTCTATAGAGATCGGGACAAGCCTTGGGACTGAAGTTTGGGAAATTAGGGGAGAGGTAAAGATCTTCAGTCATTTTACTTGATTGCTTTGTTAGAGTACCTGTTTGTTCTTAGGGGATATCTGCTGGAGTTGGGGACTGAGATAAAACAATAAATGGGGAAGTGGAGTTTATGAGGTGGTAGAGATTTCTATAATGCCCTGGAAATAGGTGTAGGGAAGGGGTAGGCTGCAATAGCTATTCTATTACAGAACTGGGACTGGGACTTAAGGGTTGGATATAGAGGACAAGAAGGAGAGGAGAATATCTGAAATTAGCTTTCCTTTCCCCTGGATAATTTGCTAAAAGTAAAATAAAAGTGAGGCATATTATGGAACATTCATGCTTGTTAATACAGAAGATAGGAGATAATATAAAGAAATCTTATCAAATACAACTACCCAGTGGGTGAGCAAACATGAAATGCTTATGATCACTTGAGCTATCATAACAATTGATAAATTATAACAAAGTATAAAATTGATCAGGAGAGTATTTCAAGTAGAAGTAAGTATACCCTATAATTTGGGGTGAGCAGGAATTTAATCTTTGGAGGTGATTCTTTGTGAAAATAAAAGAACATTGATAGATGGCAGACATTATATTAACATAATATAAATAATCCAACAGAAAAAAACCATGAGGTATATATAAATACCTATTCAAAAATGAACTTTTTGTGCAATGAGAATGAATGCAAAAGGCTATTGGTGGACATTCTGCCTTGTATACCAAAACCTCTCTAAAGGAATTCCTTCTCCACAGCTTTCATCAAGTAGTTTAAATATCACTCATTCCTTTGGCTACAGTTTTGTTTAGGGGCAGGACAAGAGTGGGCATCTTAGCCTTCTGTAATTTACCTCGCTAGCAATGGAGGCCTCTAGGTTGAAGAATGATACAATTGCCAGCATTATGCTACAGCAGGTTCTTTTTTTTTTTTGTTCGGCAGTATTCTAACAATTCTTTAATTTTTTTTACATTGTTTTATTTTTTTCCATTCAAAAACATAATTAAAGAAATAACATTTTTTCCTTTCTTCCCCTTCTCCCGGTCCCCTCCCACTACCCCCCACCCCTCCTCCCTCTCCCTTCTTCCTTGAAAGAGGGCATGGTGCCCTGCCCTGTTGGAAGTCCAAGGCCCTCCCCCCTCCCTCCCGGCCTTGGAAGGAGTGCATTCAAAAAGACTCGGTTCTCAAAAAGA
>PVIU01029352.1:0-17679 GCA_004026605.1 Ondatra zibethicus
TTAAAAAAAATAAAACACTGCTTGCCCCATTAAAAAAAAAAGAACACAAACATTCAATTTACAGCCCATAATTCCTTCTTTACTGAAGATAGAGTGATGAACTGGACTTTGAAATTACAGGGCAATGACTGTACATGTTTGTAAGTGAAGTATAGAGAAATAGAGACAAAAATGATGTTCTCAATGGACAAGTTTGTTATTTCCATTCTCCACACAGCTTCAGAAGTTAGAGTAGAATCACATACAGAGCATCAAGAGATTTATTTTTTAATCTACGTAAAAACTGTCTGCAACTAGGTGTGCCACAAATATTAGTTGCCCTAGCACATGCATTAGGATATATGTATTGATGAATGTCCATCAGCTGATTGTACTCTATGGCTGTTTACATGCACCCATTTAGAATGATACTAATCAAAATAGAATGGGATGTCAGTTCATAAGTCATCACCTGCTACTTTGCTATGAAACCTGTGAAGAAGAGGGGTATATGTGATAGAACAAGGTAGAGACTCTTTTTCATTCAGATTCCAGTCTTGTTATTTGGAGGGTAACTGAGATAAAAACAGAACACTCTCTATGCAAATTAAAAATTGAAAAATAGTATTGAGTCTCTAAAAGAATTTTGGGTTGCTTATTGATGTGCAAGTTAGGAAAATAGGGTAGAAATTTCAAAACATTGCTCTGATCTTCATCCTCTATCCCTCATGTAATATTCATGATGACATCTTCATAGACCATACAAAGGGTCATACTGTATATTTTGAACTTTGCTGAAATTCTCTTTTGCCACTGCCCAATACACTGCAGCAAGTGACAAGACACAAACTGCTACCAAGCTCTATCCTTGTCTTCATTCTGCTTTCTTTTCCAAAAGTACGTGGGATGAATAAAACTGGCCAACAAGAAGTGGAATATTTGTGAGAAAAAAGAACAAAATTATATTTGCCCAGGTGTATTCCTGGGCAGTGTTAATTATGACATATCATGTAGATAAGCACATCAAATGGGCATCCATGTATCTCCACTTGATTTTATTTCTGTGGACAAACATAGATATTTGTACATTCCTGATTTTTTTCAGGTGTTTCCACACCCCTTGAAAAGTTTTTGACACTCTTCTCTGGGGCTCTCCATCTGATGTCTGCAGATTAAATTTTGTTGGTAACTGTATATGAGGTGATTTCAGGTAGTTTCATAACATCACTCATTTTTGTGTATATTTAAGCCCCTGGGAAGGTGACATTTTGGGAAAATTTGGTACCATGACAGTCACAGCAATCTGTCTATATTAATGCCTTTAAATGTCAGTGAATTTCTTTAAGTGATCCACAGTATGACATGCATTATTGGTTCAAGAGGATTCACTGGTGTGGGAGGTCCTTCTGTCTATGTGTTGCTTTTATTAGTTAATGAATTAAGAAACTGCCTTGGCCTGTTGATAGGGCAGAACTTAGGTAGGCAGGGAAAACTAGATTGAATGCTGGGAAAAGGAAGGCAGAGAGAGAGATGCCATGGAGGCACTGGAGACAAGCACGGGGAATTTCATCCGGTAAGCCACAGTCATATGGTGATACACAGATTAAATTAAGTTAAATTGGGTTAAATTAAGATGTAAGAGTTAGCCAATAAGAAATTAGAGCTAATGAGACAAGCACTGATTTAATTAATATAATATCTGTGTGATTATTTTGGGTCTAAGCTAGCCAGATAGCCGAGAACCAACAATTGTCCCTTCTCCAACAACTCACAAATTCAGAATTCTTGGTTATACACTGGACACAGTATTACAAAGTTAATGCCAAGGAAATCAGATTCATGTGTGCAGCCATTGAATTCCACACAGAATGTACAGTGGGGACTATGCTGCATCAATGGCAGGTACAGAATATTTAACTAAACCCTGTGCTTCCATTTTTTTGTTGAGTATCCTAGAAGAAAATAGAAATGGTAAAGTGACCTTCTTATGCCATTTTTCTAGTATTGTGTTTAGTTTGCTTTTTAGGACCTGAAATCCAGTGGGAAAGTTTTCTGATGAGTATAAGCTGATGAGTCTCTTTCAGAAGAGATGGACTGAGGAGAATGTAGGAAAACAGGGAGCAAGCCTTTGCTGTGGGTGGTGATGTCTCATTTAGTATTTGTGATGAGGCAAACAGGAATATTGCTCTCCTATAGATATCCCATTGATTAAAAAGTGCATGCTCTCTGGTTCTGTGATGACTGATCCTTGTGACCCACATAGTAGATATAGAGGAACATGAACAAAAGATTTTTTCATAGGAAGACCAAGCAAATTCACCTTTCTTAGATAGTGTAAATAAAAATTCAAGTGGTCCAGATTCAGGATGGTATCCAGGTTTGTTTGTGTATAATAATTACTTTTAATTCATCCATCAAATATTGGTTTTTTAATTTTTTATTGGTTTTTATTGAGCTCTACATTTTTCTGTGCTCCCCTCTCTGCCTCTCCCTTCCCCTTCATACCTCCCTTAAGGTCCCCATGCCCCCAATTTATTCAAGAGATCTTGTCTTTTTTTGCTTCCCATGTAGATTAGATCTATGTATGACTCTCTTAATGTCCTCCTTGTTGTCTAAATTCTTTGGGATTGTGATTTGTAGGCTAGTTTTCTTTGCTTTATGTTTAAAAGCCACTTATGAGTAAGTACATGCGATCATTGTCTTTCTGTGTCTGGGTTACCTCACTTTATCATGTTGATTAACACATGTGTTGCATGTCCTTTGTTGGGATTTGCCTCTCTGTCACAAACAGTTCTTGCACACCTTACTACTCATTCCAGATCTCAGTTCAAACAGCTTCATTTCACTTTATAATATTTGTTTGCTTGTTTGATCTTCAAATGTGATATTTTCTTCATCCTGGCTTCACATGGTATTTCATTCCAAATTCATTCCAGCCTTCAATTCTCACATAATACCTCTCCTACCTTAATTTAAAATGTGTGTATATATACACAGAGACACACACTATTACATCTAAAGTCTATGAAAAATCTGAATTTCACAAGTCTGTCGCTTTAGTTAATATAATGACCTCCGACATCATATCCAATTCCTGCCAATGACATTCAATTGTTTCAGGTTGAGGACAACCCCAATATGTGTATATAAATCCAGTGAGCCTTTCATCTGAATTCCAATATGCCTAAGAGAATTCTGTTACCAGTAATCTTATTTAATTTCATAGCTGGCTTCAGTTACTTAAGAATTACATACAAGCTATTTATTTAAACTTCTCAGAAATTAGTGTGCATGGTTAAGGTTAAATTCACTTTGGTTGGACAGTAGAGGCACACACCTTTAATCTCAGCACTTGGAAAGCAGAGGCAGGCAGATTTCTGTGGATTCAATGTCAGTCTTTTCTACAGAGTGAGTTCTAGGACAGCCAGGAATGTTGCACAAAGAAACTATCTCAAAAAAGCAGAAGGATAAAAATCACTGTGTGTATATGTAAGTGTGGTAATTAATGAAATAAAGCTTTCAAAATTCTGAGAACGCATTGTAAATAACAAAAATAAATCTTTGTATGGAATAAAATCACAAAATTTTATATGAAATATTTTCTCTATTTCCTCTTCTGTTGAGAGATATCAAGGTTTATTACATATCTTGAATATTTTAATAATGCTTAAACAAATATGGGCACACAAGTGTCTATGGGTTATGCTGACTTACCTACTTTCCAAAAGGTCCATAGGGATGTGGATGGCTTATAAGAGACTGTGACATTTAATGACTGAATTAGCTGTATGTGCTTAACACAATAAGATGTAAAAATATTTATGGGAACTCACACAATTCCTACATGCCTATCAATTTGTAAGGTCATTTTTAGGCATTCATACATATTGTGATGCAGGACTCCTGTCTTAACCAAGGGTTTCCATTATTATAGCTAAGATATATGAGTGTAGTCTCACACCTATGTTTTCTGAAATAATTATAAAAGGGAAGTAAAAAATATTGGTTATAAAGAAGTCAGCATTACTAACTTTTAATATTGACCATGGGCTTTCTGTAAGCTGCATTCATCATTCATCATATTGAGGTATGTCCCTTATATTCAAATATGGGAGTTTCCTCTGTTTGCTGTGATCACCATTAACAAATAAAGAAACTGCCTTGGCCTGCTGGTAGGCAAGGAGGACTGGACTGAATGCTGGGAGAAAGAAGGGCAGAGTCAGAAAGACACCATGGATCCACCACTGGAGATAGATGTGCTGAAACTTTGCTGGTAGGCCACAACACCGTGGTGATACACAGAATAATGAAGATGGGTTAAATTAATATGGAAGAGTTAGCCAATAAGAAGTTAGAGCTAATGGGCCAAGCAATGATTTAATGAATACAGTTTCTGTGTGGTTATTTCAGTTCTGGGCGGCCAGGACGAGCAAGCTTATCCTCCTACAATATCCTTATACTCTTCAGGACTATCCCTTGTTTTCCTTCCCCCTTCTGCATTATCATAATACCCACTTGGAACAAAGTCTCCCAGCTCTACCAGAGATCATAACAACCTACAGAATTCCAGGTAGACACCAAAACTTGAACGTTTCCCACTGTCCAAGGCTCTCAAATGCTACTGCCCATCTTCAACAATCCAGACAACAGTGTTCCAGCCCACAACACTGTGGCGATTTCCTATTCATCCAAAGAACATACAGGACTGTGAGAGGTTGATACTCATTGCCTACCTCTATATTATCCCACATTTTGGTGCCCCCAATCATATCCCCAACCCAAACCCAAATGCATTGAACTAGAGCATCTCCCCCAACATAGGAAGAGTACCCCTGCTGGACTAGAGACCAATCTGACCACCAGAATCTTCTAATTCAAATACCAATGCCTTGAGGATCCTCAGGCCACACTGGCCAGATGGCAAAAGAGAAAACAGAAACAAAGGAGAGAAACACATATCCAAAGGAGATGAACTCATGAATAAGCACCTATGCCTATAATAACCAGAAACTCAGATGCCTAGTCCCCAGTGAAAGTATACAATCAGCAACAGTTGGGGTAATATATCATTACCAGTGCCAGATATCTTACTACAACAAGCCCGACTATTGCACCACAGCTGAAGCATAACAAGCAGACCTTAAAACCAATTTCAGGGAGATGATTGAGAACCTTAAGGAGAAAGAGTATAATCCCTGAAAAAAATTGATGTTACTATAAACAAAAAATGTAGGAAATGATAAATCTCTTAGAGAGAGCAAGGAAAAATCAATCAGTTGAAAAAAAACAAATAAAAATTGATGATCTAAAAAAGGTAATAGGAACAATAAAGAAAACACAAATTGAGTGAATTCTGGAAAAGGAAAATCTAGATAAGTAAATAGGAACTGCAGACACAAGCATCACCAACAGAATACAAGAGATAAAATTGAAGATACAAGAATAAAATAGAAGCAATTATCAAAGGAAATGTTAAATCTAAAAAATCCTCGACACAAAATATTTAGGAACATTCAAACACTATGAAAAGACCAAATATAATAATAATAGAAAGAGAAGAATAAGAAGAATCCCATCACAGATTTCCAGAAAATATTTTCCCAAAATGTAGAGAAAATTTTCATAACCCAGAAAAGAACCCTAAAAGTTACAAAAATTTTACAAAAAACCAAATAGATTGGAACAGAAATCAGATACCTTCATAAAATAATGATCAAAACATTAAACAAATGGAACAAACAAAGAATATTAAATGGTGGAAAGGAAAAAAGTCAAGTAACGCATAAAGGTAGACCTATCTGAATTTCCCTGACTTTTCAATGGTAAAAGCCAGAATGCTGTGATTAGTTGTGCTGCAGATATTAAGAGAGCACAGATGCCAACCCTTGCCACTATACCCAGCAAAACCTTCAATCCTCAGAAACAGAGACAAGATATTCATGGTAAATTCAACTTTAAACATTATCTACCTACATATACAGCACTATAGAAGGTACCAGAAAGGAAACTGAAACCTGGAGGTTAACTACACCCATGAAAACACAGGAAAGAAACAATCTTTTGCCAGCAAAGCCAAAAAAAAGGGAAACACACACACACCAACACCACCATCATCAACAATAAAAATCAAGAAGGCAGAAATTAACAATCATCGGTCATTGATAAATCAGTGGCATCAGCTCCAAAATAAAAAGACACACACTAAAGGAATGAATGTGGAAAGAGTATCCACCCTTCTTCTGGTTATAATAAATATACCACAAAATCAAAGATAGTTATAACTATGAGTTAATGAATGGAAAATTTAATTATGACAAATTACCTTGGAAACATGATAGTGAAATCTTTTTAACATCTAACAAAACACAATTCAAATCCAAATTAATCAGAGGAGGTGAGAAAGGTTCATACATTTTCATCATAGGAGAAATACATAAAGATAACATTTCACTTCTTAACATCTACATTCTGTAAATGCAAGGGAACTCACTATTGTAAAAGAAATATAATTAAAGCATAATTAACATGTTGACATTCAGACATTGACTGTGTGAGATTACAATATTCCCCTTTCTCCAAAGTATAAGTAATTAAGACAAAAATAAAGCATAGAAATGCACCAGCTAACAGACATTGTAAACAGAAAGACCTAACAGATATATACAGAACACTGGACCCAAACAAAAGAGTATTTCCTTTTTTCAGGACCTCATGGAACTTTCTCCAAAAATGACCACATACTCAGTCACAAAGCAAGTCTCAAATGATGCAAGAAAAGTGAAATAATCCCCTGCATCATATCAGACTTCCATAGACTAAACTGGAATATCAACAATAAGGGGAAAACAAACAGCTTTGTGGTAAATGTCCAGGAAATTAAGACTAGAATAACAAAGACTTCTTAGAATTAAATGAGTATGAATAAAACATACACCAAAACTTACGGACAAAATGACAGCAGTTGTAAAAAGAAATGTTCATTTATATAGCTTTTTACAAAAAAAATGTGATATCTGATATTAGAAATTTACAACACACCTCAGTGCTTTAGAACAAAAAGAAGTAAGCACATAGAAGAGGAATAGACACAGGGAATAATCAAAATGAGGTGTCTTTTCAATAAGATAGATAAAAGAGAACAACAAAAAGAATCGATGGAACTAAGAATTTGTTCTTTGAGAAAGTCAACAAGCTAGACAAAATCTAACAAACTAACAAAAAGGTAAAAAAGGATATACAAATTAACAAAATCAGAAACTAAAAGAGAGACATAATAGTAGATATCAAGGATATCTAAATAACCATTAGTACATACTTTTAAAATGTGTAATTAGCAAAATTAGAAAATCTAGAAGTAATTGATAATTTCTCAATAGATTTACCAAATTAAATCAAGATCATATAAACAATTTAAATACTCCTACAGTCCTTAAGGAAATAGAAGCAGTCTTTAACAGTCTTTTAACCAAATAAAGCCCAGAGCAAGATGGTTTTAGCACAGAATTATACAGAAGTTCTTGTGAGAGCTAACACCAGGTTTCTTCAAATTATTCCACAAAATACAAACAAAGGGAAGATTGCCCAATTAATTTTATGAGGCTACAGTCACCAGTTACACAAACCACAAATCATTAAACTAGGAAAGAAAATTACAAATTCCCCTCATGAACATAACTGTAAAATATTCAATAAAGTATTTGCAAACTGAATCAAAACATAGTCAACAATACAACTAAGATCAGTACCGAGTCAAAGCTGACCACTCTCTTGATATCTATTCAATATAGTATTTGAAGAGTTAGCAAGAAGAGTCAGAATGCCAAAGGAAATCTAGATGTTACAAATTGAAAATTAAGAATTTAAGGTATAGCTATTTGCAGAAGATATGATAGCATATATAAGTGATTCCAGAAATACTAGCACAGGACTGCTACAGCTGGTCCATACCTAATGTGGTAGTACAAAATTATCTAACAATATCAGTATCTCTCCTACATACAAATAGTCATTAGACTCAGAAAAATTCAATTGAACAGTAGTCTTTATGATAGCCAGAAATAAAGCAAAATTCCCTTACCTGTTATGTCTATCCTCATCTCTGTGTCACACACGGAAAAGCAGAACCCTCATCAAGTGTCTGAATAGTACTTTAAACTACACAGTGTGACACAAATGTGAGGCCATTCTCCTTCACACACTCTCCATAGCATCTGGGAATGGTACAAATGAAGACAGGATTCCTTACAAACACCCAAAACGACTCAGATTCATTTAGAGGGAGATGACTAAACCAATTATGAAAAATGTTGCTCAGTAAGGTCCTGTATGCACCAAATTACACCTGAACCAATCATTTCAGAAAATTGGGGGAAGTTTTGTGATTTTGTTAAGGGAAAAAAAATCAATGATACTGTGTTATTGTGACACAGTATTACACTGACCCTGCTAGTAATAATTCAAATACGAGAGATATGTTTGGTAAAAGATCATGGTTCCTGCTGACATCATCAATGCAAAAAGCCAAAGCCAGAGCAAATTGGTAGTTTGTAGTTGGTGTTCTATAAAAGGGAACAGTGTTTATTATGAACAGAGACGTACAGATGATCATTTGAAGTAAGAACAAGGATTATCCTGTAGTGGACACTATTCCCAACCTCCTTCAGTGATTGAAACAAACGTCCTGTATTATGATGTTAAAATGACAGAAGTTGCTGGAAGCTTGCAAAAGCTTTAAAATTTCATTAGAGTGCGTCTCCCATGAATACAATGAACTATTTGCATCTTTCCCTAAGAGGGCTGGCTGTCCATCTCTGGTTTCTGAGTACTTGCTCAGAAGGTAACTACAAGGCAAAGGATTGACTAAACAGTAAATCTGATAATATTTTCTTTTTGAACTTATTGAGTAATATAAATAATATATGTGATTCATTAGCCATGATTCTGTTAATTTTTATCAAACAAACTGAACTGGATAAGGTATTCAAAGAATGAATGGTGAGTGCACAGTAGTCTTTCTGGAGCAACATTTGGCTCCTGACCTTATAATTCACTATATGTGATGGGCAATATAGTTAGAATATTCCCTCCTGTACTTCCTCATCTTTTTATTTTTTTTCTCTCTGTTTTATATACTGCAGGCAAAAAAGAGGCTTTTTAAAAAGAAGATTTATTTTTAAATAAATTTAAGTACCAGAGTACACTTGGTAAATACATGCATCTGTGTGTATGGACATGAAAAATATTCATTTATGCCATAATAGGGTAATGGATTCCATGGTTTTGAATAACTCTTGGCTTTAGATGGGACTGACCTCAAATGTACAGTGATACACCTGCTTCATTTTACAAATGCAGAGATTAAGATTAAGCATGTATTCCAGCACCATTCACCTATTTTTTTGTTTATATGGGTGTCTTCAGTGCAATCATACTTGATATATCTGACCAACATAAGTTGTAGAGAGCCTCATTAGTCTACATTTCCAATTACAAACATACAACACTAGCAATTGAGAACTAGGTGCATCTGACAATTGCAGTGAGATTTGTTTATGCCACTATTCCATGTTTGTGAAATAAAAGAGTTTAAGTGAATAATAAATATATGGAAAATATTTATGAATTTTGATAATATAAATGGTCAACCAGTTAGTAGTGAATAATACCATCTTGTGTTTATGTTTAAGGGAATAATAATAATGCCTATGTCTTCTTAAAATTAAATATTATCTGACAAATAAACATTAAACTCAAACATATGCTTTCATTCTGAATGATTCACTCAGAGTTAAATACAATCTATTTCCCAATTAGAAATTTTACCATGGTGGTATCTTTATGTATAAGTATAGATATTTTAAAAAATTTAAAAATAAACATAGATATTTACCTGTACATTTTTAAAATAAAAAAATCTTAGGATATTCTTTAGTACCATATGGAAAATGTCATTGAAAATTCCAGTAACATTCAACAGGAATTTGAGAATAGAGCTTATGAAACTCAAACACTAACTCCTGCACACTAAGCATTAGGAAACATCAATGGCTCGAGCTGTTTGAGTGGGAGAGTGATCTAACATGCTATGTTTCAAAATAACTATCAGCAATTCACAAAATTAAAATGTGTTCAGTGTCCAAATTGAAAAAATGTGTAGCTATGATTAGTAAAATTATTTAAAGAGAAACATGAAAAGGTAAATGTTAGAGCATGTCAGAGGATAAACAGTTTATACATAACGACGAGAGACACGTGCTTCTTAATAATGGCAAAGATGAGATAACAGATAACTGTTTTCCAGTGTTACCAGGTATCACATGCCACAGCTGTCACTCAGGGAAGTGCCAAGGAAAGTAAGCCATCACCACTAGTAGTGATAGCCTAATATTTCAAAGAAAGCAAACATATCATTTATACTCTGTGTATTCCTTCTTTACTCTAAATAGAAAATGAAGAAAATAAAGGCCAACAGTCACACATGTATATAAGTGAAGTATGGAGAAAGTGGAACACATAAGTTCACAGAGGGCAGGTCTCCTACTATGATTCTTTATGCAGCTTTAGAAGACAAAGTGTTTCCACATGCAGAGCATCTGAGACAGTAACTGAATATCTATTTATAAAAACACAGGAGCTATGTGTGCCACAAATATTAGTAGTTCTGGTATATGCATTTGAAGCTGCATGGTGACCAAAGCGTCATCACAGATTCTACTTGACAGCAATTTATTGCACCCGTTTATTATGCTGCTCATTGAGAAGTATGGGGTTTCTTTTGGCATCATATCACTGGCTACTCTTCTGCAGAACCTGTCAAAAGGAAGGCTATCTGTGATGGAAGAAGTTATAGAGACGCATTTTCACTTAGTTTCCTGCCTTATAAGTAGAAGGAAAACTGGAAGAATAACAGAACAGTACCTGGACAAATTAAAAGTAAAAAAAAAAAAAATAGCATTGGGTCTCTAAAAGAATTTGGGGAGGGAGGGTTCTTGGTATGCAGATTGGAATAAAAGAACAAAAGATTTAAAGCATTGCTCTGATTCTCACCTTCTGGTACCCCATAAAATATTTATCATGAAGTTTACATCAACAGAACAAAGAAACTTACTGTGTATTCAGAATGTTGTTGAAGTAATCTCTCTCCACAGGCTGCTGCACACTTGTAAGGAAGAAGTAACAATCATTCACCAAATCTCCATCCTTGTCATTATTCTGCTTCATTCTCCAAAAGCACCTGGGATAAAAGAACCTGGGCATAAGAAGTGGAATATTCAGGAGAAAGAAGAGGAAAATCAAAGTGAACATTTTTGTCCTACTCTAAGCCTGGGCAGTATGTGTCGTGAAGTGCTATTCAGATCATTATAAGGGCACCCATATAGTCTCACCTGCTTTTATTTCTGTAGTCAAAGGAGAGGCTACTTGTTCACTCATGCTTCCTTTTTTCCCAAGTGGTTTTTCACCTCTGGAAGAATTGTGGACATTTTCTTCCCTGAAGCTCTGCACCTGATGCCCATGTTATTAAAATGGTTGATAAATATATATGAGAACAGTTAGTGTAGTTTCTTGACATCATTCATATTTGTGGAAATTAAGGCTTCTTGGAGGATGCCATTTTGAGAAAATCTGGTCCCAGGATTTCCTGAGCATTCTGTTTACGTTTTACATTAATGCCTGAGAAATGATGTCAGTAGATTTTATTTGATGATCCACATTGAGACTTGCAACAGTGATTCATGAAGGTCTCATAAAATAGGAATTCGTAGTTACATACTGGAAATTCTTTCACAAAGTCCCTGTCATGGAAAAACAGCTCCATGTTGAGAGCAATTGAGTTCTACCCAGTATACCCAGTGTGGAGTATACTGCAACAGTGATAATTACAGAATATTTAAAACAAATTCTGTGCTTCCATTATCTTGAGAACCAATAATCAGGCCAAATTCCAAAATTTTCTGAATCCTGCTGTTCTACAACCATCCAGATTATCACAGAAGCACTGTTACACTTACAGAATTACAAAAATGTTTTTTTGAATATTCAACAAATTCCATAGAGATATTGTGCCCTACATTTCAAATACTAAATAAGACCTTCCACTCCTCCTACCAACCAATCATTATTAAAGAGAAGAAAAGATGAATATTTAACTTCTAAAATATAAAATCCCTTCCAGATCCTCAGTTTTCATAGGTGAATTTCTTGTTTTGACCAATAACTTCTGTTTTATTTGTGTATTCCTGCAGTGTTTTCTCATTTTAGATGTTGTAGCTGCAAAAAAGTCTTGTTGAGTATCTACAAAGCAAATAGAAACTGCACAGTGACCCTGGGTTTAATGTATAAATTCTTTTTATACCATTTTTCTATTCATCTGTTTTTGTTTGCATTTTAGACCCTGCAATTACACTGTGAGTGTGTTTTCATGAGTGTGAGCTGATGTGCACGTTTCAGTGAATATGGACTGCAGAGAAAGCAGAAAATGTAGGGCAAGTCTTCTCTGTGCTTGGTTATAAGACTTACTTAGCATTTGAGATGAGGCAAACAAGACTACTGACATCTGGCACTTACTGTACATTTAAAGTTCATGTTCTCTAGTTCTTTGATGAGCTGTCAAGGCTGGCTAAGATGTGGACAGAGAATACTGTGACAGAAGATGTCTTTCATAGGAAAAGAGAAAAAAAATCACCTTTTTATTTATGTATTTATTTATTTAACATTGCAACTGAAGTTTCTCCTCCTTCCTCTTTTCTCAATATTTGCCTCACCTCGTATCTGGCTCTACTCCCAATCCATTCCTCCTCTCTTTCTATCAGAAAATATCAGCCCTCTGAATGGATAGCAACATGACATGGTATCTCATGCTGTACTAAATCTAAGTACCTCACCTTGTATTAAGGCTGATCAAGGTGATCCAGCTTGAAGAGTAGGGTCCTGAAATCCTGAAAAGGTATTAGAGATAGCCTCCTTCACAGAAAATTCAGAACTGATCTATCTCAAGACCCAGAGAAATTATGTTTAAAGAATGTAAATGAAACCTTCTGTATTCCAGTTTTGGTGTGTTTTCCCGTTTTTGTTTTATGTGTAATAATTATTATTTTAATTAATATATAGCATAAAAGATTTTGTTATATCACATTCATATGTAGTTGTAGGCTGTTCATTCATTACCAGCTTATTGGACCCAAAATAATCACACAACAACGAAATTATTTGCATTATTGTTTGGTCAATAGCTTAAGCATACTTCTAGCTAGCTCTTATATCCTAAACTAAGCCATCTCCATTAATCTGCACATCATCACAAGGTTGTGACCTGCTGGAAATGATTTGGGAGGCTCCAGCGAGGGCGTCTGTCTCCTGTAGCAGCTACATGGCTTCTCTCTGACTCCACTTTCTTACTTCATCTATCTGTTTGGAATTCCTACCTTGCCCTATTATGCTAAGCCACTGGAAAAACGGCTTTATTTATTAAAGAATAAAAGTAACACATATACAAAAGGACTTCCCACATCATTCATACATGTGTATGATGTCTTCTATTGGTATTTTACCCTCTGTCAACCATGTCTACTGCTAATCTTTCTACTAATTCTATTCCTCAATTCAAACAGCTTCTGCTTACTCGATAATATGTATGGTTGTTCAATTTATGAGACAAGTGTGATATTTTCTTCATACTGGCTTCACATAGTACCCAACCATTGCTTTAGGCATTTAAATCTCAAATAATACCTCCATTAATTTCTTTATGTTAAATTGCATGTATGTGTGTATGTATATATGTGTGTATATATGTGTACAGACACACACACATGCACATCCATGCATACACACACACACACACACACACACACCACACACACATTCATACAACCATGCACACAGAATTATCTTTAGCATCTGTGAAAAATCTAAATTCTGGAGTCTGTCTGTTCAGTTAACATGATGACCTCCCAATCCTTTCCAGATTTCTACTAATGACATCATTTAATTCTTCCAGGTTGAGGATAATGATATTATATGCATATAAATACTGTGAGGTTTTTAACTTAATTCCAATATGTCTAAAAGAAATCTGAATCCAGTAATCTTATTTGTTTAAGTTTGTCATTGCTTTCAAAAGTTTATGAATTACTTAGTTGATATTTAAGCTTCTTATTTATTTAATTGTGTATGTAGTTTATTTAAAAATCTCTGTGTATATATACAGTTGTGATAATTCATTGACTGAAACTTTTAAAATTCTAAGAATGTGTTGTAAATAGCAACAATGAATATTTGTATATTTGAAATTAAAATCCAAATATTTTAGATGATATATTTACTCAACAGTTGAGAGACAGCAGAGTTCATTCTGTATCCTGTATCTTCTGAATAATGATGAAATAAAGATGAACAGGCAAGCCTATTTGCTATGCTGATGTATCATTTTAAGAATGTCCTATGAGAAGCATGCTTACACCATAAGGTACTCCTATATTTACAACTGTATTAGTTCTATATGCTTACCAGAATGGTACCCACAATTTCTCCTCACATTAGAAGTATAAACATTCATGTGAATTTACATAACACTTACATGATCATTAAGTTATTTTTTTCATTTTTTAGTTATTCATTTTCACTGTAATGTGGTGCTACCAACTGAACTGCAGTTTTTTCATTTTTATAGAAAAAACATTGAAAGTACAACCATATGCATATTTCCTCCATGTATTCCAATTAACAGAGTTAAATCAAACTCAGATAAACAATTTATACAGAAGTCTGTTAATTAAATAGAATCAGTTATTAAAATTCTCCTAACCAAATAATACCAGAACCAAATAATTTTACCAGAAAATTATTCAAGATGTTTGGAAAAGCTTGCTCCATCGAGTGAAGCAGAGCGGGCTCCTTTTACCAAGCCTGCCCTTTTGACTGTGAGGTCCTGGGCCAGCAAGGGGCCCGGATCCAGTGCTGGCAGATACATCCGGACAGGTAACTGGGTCCCAGCCCGGCTGCCCAGGAGCCTCAGAAGGGGTCTACAGGTGGCCTCCAATCCCCGAGGCATTCTGGCCATTTAGGGGGTCTCCCCCCTCTACTGGCTTTTCTGCTTATCCCACTCCAGCTTGCTCCCAGGCAGCCCTTTCCATCTGTGGGGTCCTAGCTTCCCCGAACTCAGCCTGCTTCCAGCCTGAGGCTTTGGGGGGAAGGGTGAGTGCAGGGCTATAGGGGTCCCCTTTTTCCCCCAGAGTGGAGCAGAGTGGGCTCCTTTTACCAAGCCTGCCCTTTTAATTGAAAGGTCGTGGGCCAGCAAGGGGTCCTGACCCAGTGCAGGGGGATACATCCAGACCACAATTGGCCGTGATCCAAGGCCGGCGGACACATTTGGACCGAGGGACAAAGCCACCAAGACTCTCCTGATCACATTCGAAGGAAGAGGCACAGGTTAAGTGAATGGGTACAAAAAAACAGGATCCAAATTCTGCTGTTTTACAAGAAACACACCTCAACCACAATGACAGACATTATTTCAGAGTAAGGGTTGGGAATAGGTTTTTCAATCAAACGGCCCTAAGAAACAATCAGGTGTGGCTATACTAATATCTAACAAAAATGACTTCAAACTAAAATCAATCAGAAGAGATGGAGATGGACACTTCATACTCATAACAGGAAAAATTCATCAAGATGAAGTCTCAATCCTGAATATCTATGCCCCTAATATAAAGGCACCCACATCTGTAAGAGAAACAAATAGAACTCAAAACACACATCAAACCCCACACACTAATAGTGGGAGATTTCAAAACTCCTCTCTCAACAATGGACAGGTCATCAAGACAGAAACTTAACAAAGAAATACGAGAACTAACAGATGTAATGAACCTAATGGACTTAATAGACATCTATAGAACACTCCACCCAAACAGGAAAGAATATACCTTTTTCTCAGCATCTCATGGAACCTTACGGAAACTTGATCACATACTCGGTAACAAAGGAAACATCCACAGATACAAAAAAGTTGGAGTAACCACCTGTGTCTTATCGGGTCACCATGAAGTAAAGTTAGAATGTAAAACAATTCCACCCACAAAAAGCATACAAATTATGGAAACTGAACAGTCAACTACTGAACCACTCCTGGGTCAAAGAAGAAATAAAGAAAGAAATTAAAGTCTTCCCTGAATTCAACGAAAATAAAGAAACAACATACACTAACCTATGGAACACTATGAAAGCAGTATTAAGAGGAGAGTTCATTGCACTTAGTGCGCACATAAAGAAAACGGAGAAAACACACATTAGTGACTTAACAGCAAACCTGAAAGCTCTAGAAAAAAAAAAAGAGGAAGACGCACCCAGGAGGAGTAGAAGAATGGAAATAATCAAACTGAGGGCTGAAATCAACAAAATAGAGACACAGAAAACAATCCAAAGAATCAATGAAACAAAGAGCTGGTTCCTACCCCTATGCAAACTAGTCAAACGGTAGAGAGAGAACACTCCAATTAACAAGATCAGAAAAGAAAAGGGGGACATAACAACAGACACTGAGGAAATTCAGAGAATCATTAGGTCTTACTACAAAAGCCTGTATGCCACAAAATTGGAAAATGTACAAGAAATGGACAGTTTTTTAGATAAATACCATATACTGAAATTAAATCAAGACCAGGTGACCAATTTAAATAGACCTATAGGCACGAGGAAATAGAAGCTGTCATCAAAAACATCCCTACCAAAAAAAGCCCAGGACCAGATGGTTTTAATATAGAATTCTACCATAACTTCCAAGAAGAGCTAATACATATACTCCTTAATAGGTTTCACATAAGAGAAACAGAAAGGTCATTGCCAAACTTTTTTATGAAGCCACAATTACCCTGATACCAAAACCACACAAAGACTCAACCAAGAAAGAGAATTACAGACCAATCTCACTTATGAACATTGATGCAAAAATTCTCAATAAAATACTGGCAAACCGAATCCAAGAACATATAAAAAAATCATCCATTATGACCAAGTAGGCTTCATCCCAGAGATGCAGGGCTGGTTCAACATACGAAAATCTATCATTGTAATCCATCATATAAATAAACTGAAAGAAAAAACCATATGATCATTTCATTAGATGCTGAAAAAGCATTTGACAAAATTCAACACCCCTTTATGATAAAGGACTTGTAAGATTAGGGATACAAGGATCATATCTAAATATAATAAAAGCAATATATACCAAGCCAACAGCTAACATCAAATTAAATGGAGAGAAACTCAAAGCGATTCCACTAAAATCAGGAACAAGACAAGGCTGTCCACTATCTCCATATCTCTTTAATATAGTGCTTGAAGTCCTAGCAATAGCTATAAGACAAAATAAGGAGATCATGGGGATTCTAATTAGAAAAAAGAAGTCAAACTTTCATTATTTGCTGATGATATGATACTGTACATAAGTGACCCCAAAAATTCAAACAAAGAACTTCTACAGCTGATAAATACCTTCAGTGAAATGGCAGGATACAAGATCAACTCAAAAAAATCAGTAGCCCTCCTATACACAAAGGATAAAGAAACAGAGAGGGAAATCAGAGAAACATCACCTTTCACGATAGCCACAAATAGCATAAAGTATCTTGGGGTAACACTAACCAAGGAAGTGAAAGATCTATTTGACAAGAACTTTAAGACCTTGAAGAAAGAAATTGAAGA